>CAUYLG010050241.1:0-25028 GCA_963573385.1 Cacajao melanocephalus | reverse complement strand
ATGAATCTGGAAACCATCATTCTCAGCAAACTGACACAAGAACAGAAAGCCAAACACTGTATGTTCTCACTCATAGGTGGGTGTTGAACAATGAGAACACATGGACTCAGGGAGAGGAACATCACACACTGGGGGCAGTTGAGGATGTAGGGCAGAGACAGTTGGGGGTGGGGAGGGATAACATGGGGAGAAATGCCAGATAGTAAGCACCTAAAGTAACATAAAAAAAAAAAAAAAAAGAGCTTAGGACTCTATGATCAGCTGGTGGAAAAACCGGAAAGGTTTGTGCCTTTCCTTCAGGGCATTGAGTTCCTTCAGACTCTGGGCAGGTCTAGAGATACTGTCTGGGAGCCAGGTATTGGAGTCAAAAAACATAGACATTTACCTTGTGTGTTGTATTCTACTGCAGCTAAGCTGGCCCTCAAACCTCAGACCAAAATCCTTCTCACTCTTCTCTCCTCTTTTTACAGGCAGAGGAGCCTCTCCCAATGGCCACCGCCACCACTGGCCCACAAGGATTTCTGCCAGGCCACCATCAATGCTTACTGAAAGCCCAAGGGCTCTTTAGTCAGCTCAGTGAATTCTGCCAGACCTGGGACTCACCCTTCAGGGCCATGCAATCCCCTGTGGCCCAGGGCTGGTCTATAAATGCTGTCCAAGAGCCTAAGCCTGGGACTCAGTGACCCCAGGAACCTCCTTGGTGCCCTACCCCATTGTAGCTAATCTGGTACCTTAAGTGCAAGACAAAGTTCCCCCTTTTCCCCATCTGTTTTCTCAAGCAGAAGGAAACTTTCACTGTGGCCACTATAGCTGGAAATGTGCTGGGTCTCACCTGATGCCAGCACATCTCTGAGTCTCACCCAAAGCCCATAGTGTACTACCCTAGGTATTGCTATTGGTTATATAGGGCCCAAAGGCTCTTTGGTCAGCATGTGACTAATCCTGCCAAAACTATCCTTCCCTTCAAGGCAGCAATTTCCCTTCTGGACCTGGGTATGTCTAGAAACATCATTTGAGAGCTAGGGCCTGGAATGGGGTCTCAAGAATCTGCTTGGTGCCCCATCATCTTGTGGCTGGGCTGGTATCCAAGATTCAAGAAAAAGTTATCTTTACTCTTTGCTCTCTTCTCCTCAAGCAGAAGGAAGGAGTTGGTTTTGTTGCTGTGAGCTATGCTGGCTGGGGTTCAGGGAGGGATGGTCCAGCACTCCTTTGGCTGCCTCAGCTGGTGTCTCACTAGGTCCCATGCCAGCCTTGTCCACTGGCTTTAAGCTCAAGCCAGCACTAGGAGTTGCCTAAGAATTGCAGTCCTTGTGTCCTACACTGCCTTTCAAGTTTACCTAGAACCCCAGAGCACTTTAGTCCATGGTGGTGAGGCTTGCCAAGAAACGGAAGTTCTAACCACTGGGATGAGTGATTCCTTTCAGGCTAGGGCTGGTCCAAATGTTCCCTGGGCACCAGCTGGGCCTAGCACAGCTTTACTCTCACTGTGACTGGGCAGCATTGAGTTCAATGCTAAGTCCTCCAGTTGGTATGCTCTCCCTCCCTCAAGTGCACAGATTCTCTCTCTTTTTCCCCCTGTGACTGCTGCCATGGGTATAAGGAAGGGGGGGCGTCAGCAATTCAAGACCGTTTTTTCCTACCCTCTTCACAGGTACCAGCATGTATATTATCTTGCCTAAGTTCAAATTTTAACTAATAGAGGGTTACTACCAGTAGTGTGCTGGTAAATATTTATCAAATGGATCCTTATAGGAGAGAAACCAGATTAGTAGTGCTTCATGATTGCTATGATGTAAATGCTCCCACCATGGCTAATTTCTAGCTATCAACATGATATCACTGGATATGTAGGTAAGATGAGATGAGAGCAATCAGCATTGATGAGCTGAACAGACTCTGGCATGCCACTGTTTACAACACAGCTTATGCTCTGAATTCTGTTTTCCAAATTAATATAGACCACAGATTGACAAACTTTTTCTGAGAAGGTCCAGATAGTCAGTGTTTTAGGTTTTGCATACCACATAATTTCTGTCTCTCTCAACTATTCAACTCTGTCATTGTAGTGCAAAATCAGTCATAAGCAAATACGTTAGTGAATGGGTGTAGATGTGCTCCAATAAAACATTATTTGCAAAGACAGATGGCAGGCCAACTTTGGCCCATAAGCCATAATCTGCTCATCCTCTATAGACCATAAGTGCACGTAGAACCAAAAGTAAATTCAAAGCAAGACAGTATTTCTTTAGAAATTCAGAAGACTCTTTAAGCTATTGATACTTCAGATGTATGGCTATGAACATCTGTTATTACTGCAGCATCAGTGTGTAGAGATGTGGGTTAAAGGGGGCCTAAGCCAATAGAATGTAGGCTAATGAACTGTTTACTCAACTCTATTGTTTAGTAAATGCAGGTATGTTTCTATCAGATCTATTAATTCTATCACACTAGAAAATGTAAGCAGATTGTAGAAAATATGAAAGACGGTAAATTCTCTAGGGGTCTGGCTCCTACTGAACCTATCTGCAAACTTATTTACATGATACATGAATTACTTATCGTAACACATATAGTTCTTAGTGAGTATGGGTATACGTGTCTATCTTTTGCTAAAATTTTTCTTACTTAACAAAGATGCAGACTTCAGCACTAACTGATTGATATGCTTTACCAGGGGCTGTCTTGATAATTTTTACAGATTACAATGCATTGGGTCAGAGGGGTGTGGAATTTTAAGTCCTTTAGGAAATACGGTCCCAGCAAAGCAGCTCTGAAAAAGCAGGCACATAGGCAATTGATAGAGTAGGGTTCTATTCACTTTCAACTCATCTTTCTTTCCTGATAAATCAATTATTTTGCAGTTTAGTTCTAGCACTCCTAGGTGGAGACAAAAAGTCTGAGTTCCACAGCGTTTTTTACCTCACTTTGATAGCATTCTTATTTTCTAGGAACTTGGTAGAAGACACAGGGACTAAGATATAAAAGCTCTAATGTGCTTAATGACTGTTAAAAAGCACTTAACATTCCACTCTCAGTATGTCAGTATTGAACAACTGAGTCATTAATTCCATGAAGGCTCCCTGCCCCTTTGTTCTGTACAATGTTGGCTTGATAACAGTGAAGCCAGGCAGATCAACAAGGAGGTTCAGCCCTTGCCCCTTCTTTAGTACACATAGCTGAGCCTTAACTAATCCCCAAGAACCTTTTGGGTTAGCAAATTCTTCTGTGAATCATGATAGGACCTGATATTCCTGTAACACCCCTTTATTAGGGAACTTGCATGTTACTGACATTTATCTTCCTAATCTCTGGAGTCCTTGAGGGCAACCTGTATGGAGCCAATCCCCTTCAAATGTGGGAAAGCTGAGGCTCCAGAGAGGGGAAAAAAAGACTTGTCAAGACCTGTTATGTCATTTATTACAAAAAAGTAGATTCGTATTCCAGTTGTTGTAAGAGTGATAGTCATAGCCACAGCTAGAAACATTTTCTCTGCAATATTTCCTTGTATCTTCAAAGGCATTTAACCTCATGAGCCAAAACCCTGATAGTCTCATTACACTGTTAGCAATTCCCTTAGGGAACTTTTTTTATTTGTGCGTTGACCTGCAGGCACAAGAGTGGGTGATCATAAATTCTATGAAAAAAGTTTATCCAGTAGAGGGAGATTCCTCTCTTCCTCTTCTAGAGATAGAACAGAGCTGGGTCATGAAGAGGTCTCAGGGTGCCATAGGCACTCCCTAGGTAGAGAGTAAGTGTCCTAGAATTTAACATGTGGCTTTTTGGAAATTTCTCAGAGCTGGGTTTGGAAAGGATATCATGGTTTGACTGGTAAAAAAAAATTTTCAGGACACCAGAGCTGAATACAGGTGTGTCTCACTTTATGTCATGGAACATGGCTGTCCAAAACTGCATGCATATCAGTTTGATGACGGTAAAATTATAGGCTAGCCATCCCTTAGCATTAACAAACAGCTTCATCAAGAACAGTTGAGTTAAGCGGTTTAAGTTTTTAGCCTCTACTTTCATCAGGCCAGCTTTACTTTTAAAATGTTAAGTGTTTGAACTCAGTATAAAAGTTTGTTGGAATAAAGATTAGTTTTGACTAGGAGACCATTGATTTAATATAACCCTTTCCTATGAAAATATTTAAAAAAAACTGAAGAAGAAATATTATTAAAAAAAAAATGGGAAGAAGTGACTTTCTCAAAAACCACCCAATATTCTGTTGTACTGAGAGCTTCTTCTATCACAGCATTCTTGGGGTTGGGGGGTTCACCTCCGTTTCTGATGTGTTTCATAAACCCATAGACCCAAAGCTGAAAGGGAGCTCAAGAGATGATGATCTTCTTATAAAGAGCCAATTTACTCTAAGTTCACTGTAAAGATTAGAGCCTTGAAACCTAACTATTCTGTGCACAGTCACATAAATAATTAGCAGCAAAGGTGATGATGAAGGCTCAAGTTCAGCATTCTAGTAGAAGCTCTGCTCCCTACTCTCGCCTGAGTCCAACTTGTTGGACTATTCATTGGTCAGTGGCACCTGACCAGGTTATCTGGCCTCTTATTTAGAGGCAACGCTCTGGAAACCTAATACTTAAGGCTTTTGCTTTAAGCAAGGTATGTGTTCCATTGAAGAAAGAGCCCCGAGAAAACTCTTCTTTTCTCACTGTGTCTCCCATGCAGGTAGACTCAGATACAAAAGTTTGATTTAAATTGTAGACATGTGTGAAAGATGCATTTGACCTCTTGAGAACCCTTTATTATTAAATAAGGCAAAATAGTACTAGCCCTTTGGAAAAGTCAACTTTAAGAATGATTATAAAAACAATATTTTTTTCATTGCACTATACTTGACCCATATCAGAGTTCCATTTGTATTTTGTAAACGTGTCTTCATCATCATCATAACAAGCTGACTGCTCTCTGCCTACTTTTAAAATAAACCCATATGATCATTTTAATTGACTGGCTCTTAGCTATCCTGTTGCTTTAAGTGCCATGACACTGATGTATACACATCAGGAAGTGATGGATTGGTCACTTAATTTCTTCAATGAGGGTGATTGTTTATATGGGCATATTAACAATATAGCTATGGAGTCTGTCAATAGAAGATGCATTTGATAAAGGAGACAAATATTCAGACATCTTTCCCCAGCCTATCCAAGGCATTTTTTTTCTGGTGCTAGGGAAAGAGGGAATGAGAGATGATAACTGCTGCCTATGGTGCACTTGGCCCTGCTACTTGAAAATATTTCCAGTGGCCAGGTGCAGTGCCCTGCCTTGGCAGCAGCAATGACACCAACACTAAGATGAAAAGCACATGTGGTTTATGGTGTTTAGAAATATCCTTTGTTTTTGTAGCTCTTCACACTGCTCTGTGCAAAATCAGAGTGAACTCCTGTTTCTTCAGCCTCATTCTGTCTACCCAATGCTCAATACTGAAACTCCAACCAAACTGGCTTTCTGGCTCCTCACCAACTCCTCCTAGCATGTCCTGCCTCAGGGATCATCACTGGAGGTGATTCCATCTAGAATCTTCTATTGCCAGATCTTCCTCTGGCTGGCTTCTTCTCATTCAGGACTCTGTGCAAATGAAATCTCCTCCAAAAGGCCTTCCCTGACCCTTCTGTCTAAAATAGGTACTCTTCATGTGATTACTTTTTCTTTTCTTCATAGCATCTAGCACTAACCTATTTTATCTACATGTTTATCTGTCAGTTTGTTTCTTCCTCCAGATTGCAACTTGCAGGAGAATGAAGCACCAGAATTTGAAACAGTACCTACTACATTCAATAAATACATGTTTCTTATGTAAATAACTGAACTTTAATCCTTTATAAAATGTCTAGGGCATAGAAAGTCATGTGACCAGGACAAAAATAGGTCAATAGTGAATAAGGGGATGGGTCCATATTTATACCCTTGCTTATGACTAATCAAGATTATGTCCAATAAACCATATTGCTTCTTGCACAAAAGTGTATAATACTAGTCACTATAATATTTGTATTCCATTTAATATTGGACTATAATAAACCCCTTTGGTGCCTCAGTTTTTTTTTTTACCTAATTAGGATAATAAAAGTAACTACTTAATAGGATTATGGTTAGGATTAATTGCACTGATATGTCCATATAAAACACTGAGAATAGTGTCTGAGATATAATAAGCTATATTATTCCTGTGGAGTTCCTTTAAAGATGAAAATTTCCATTTGGTAATTTATCTCCCAATCTTTTTTTTTTTTTTTTTTTTTTTGAGACAGAGACTCTCTCTGTCACCCAGGCTGGAATGCAGTGGTGTGCTCTTGGCTCACTACAACCTCTGCCTCTCGGGTTCAAGTGATTCTTCTGCCTCAGCTTCCCAAGTAGCTGGGACTACAGGTGTGCACCACTATGCCCAGCTAATTTTTGTACTTTTTAGTAGAGATGCGGTTTCACCATATTGGCCATGCTGGTCTTAAACTCCTGACCTTGTGATCCACCCACCTCAGCCTCCCAAAGTGCTGAGATTATAGGCATGAGCCACTGTGCCTGACCCCAATCATCTTTTCTCCAGGTTAAATATCCTCAGATCTTTAACATTAGAATGTGGTTTCTACACCTTCTGCCAGGCTTTTATTTTAATTTCCAACTTTTATTTTAAGTTTAGAAGTACATGTGCAGGATGCGCAGGTTTATTACATAGCTAAATGTGTGCCATGGTGGTTAGTTGCACAGATCACCTACTGTACAAACTGTGTTACAGTTTGTTAGTGCTCCTTTAAAAACAGGAGTCTATAAAAATATTCATTGCAATACTATTAAAATAGCTAAGAATTGGAAACAATTTGAATTAGTAATAAAACAGTTATATGAACTACCATACATCCATATGATGAAATGATATTGGCTAGAAAAAGAATGAAAAATATCTCTATTTTCAATTAGCATACGTATGTTATGTATGAATTTAGGTATGTAAGTATTGACTGACGGTTTTTGGCATTATTTGAGAGGTTATAATCTGAGTTATTATTTATTTTCATGCTCAAATTTTTCCAAATTTGGCTACTTAGACTTTCTTTCATACTGACTTCTGCGTGCTTTTCACTTTTCCTCAATCATTCTTTGATCACTATCATCTTGCTTTTTCACCCAAGGTATTCAATTCTCACCTAATTCTTTCCCTTACCCAGTCCTTACATTAGTCATTCACACTCCTCACACACATAAAAGAAAATCTCTAGTTCTTTTAAGCATGGTATTTAGAAACCAAACTCTTAGTGCTAGGTGTGCTCATTGCTTTTGGTGTGTCACTACAACCAAGCCCTCTTAGGATTGGTGATGTTAAGAAACGTTAGAAAATACATATTTAACAGGTGGAATAGTGTATCCACAAAACTAATATTTACCATAACTCAGAATGTGCCTTTATTTGGAAAGAGAGCCTTTGCAAATGTGACTAAGATGAGGTCATATTTGATTAGAGTGGGACCCACATCCAATGACTGGCAGCTTTGTAAGGAAAAATGAGGAAGATGTGGAGCCACAGAGCCACAGACACTCATTGAGAAGAATGCCATGTGAAGATAGAGACAAAGGTGCAAGGGATGCAGCTACAAACCAAAGAATACCAGAGTGTCAAGGAGTACTATCTACCAGCAGGGGCTAGGAGAGAGGCATGGGATCTTCTCCCTCAGAGAAGGAATAAACCCTGCCAACGCTTTAATTTTGGATTTCTGGCCTCCAAACAGTGAGAGAATAAATTTCTGTTGTTTTAAACTGCCAAATATAGGTAATTTGTACAGCGGCCCTAGGAAAGTAACACAATATGTATCTATATGTATTGATTTATAGCCACACTTTTATCTATATTTATTTGTAATATATATACTTTATTATCTGTCTGTCTATTATCTACCTATCATCTATTTATCTCTATGCATACTCATTATGCACTTACCTCCAATTCTATTCTGGTACTATGGGAGTTAATTCTAATTTTCTTTCTTCCCATATTTGTAACTTCCTTCTCTCTATAACCTCCCATTATCTTGATATTTACATATTTGAAGATAAAGATCTCTATGAGCATTAATGGATGCATTGGGGTAACTGGATTGGTTATTTTCTTTGGGAATTCCCTTCTAGTGAAAGAATCCAACAAGCATATCAAAGTAGAGGCAAATAAGTTTATGGTGATTAAAGTTTAAGAACATTTGATCTCCTTTGGGCCAAGATGGCCGACTAGAAGCAGCAGCGATGGGAAGCTCCCATCGAAAAGATTCAAAACAGCATGAGAATTCTGCACTGGCAACCAAGGCATCCAGGTTCTGTCATTAGAACTAACTAGGCAGCTGGCATGACCCATGGAGAGAAAGGAAGAGCAGTGTGGTGTGGCAGCCTACCCAATAGCTACATGTGGCCGGGGATCCCCCACCCCCAGCCAAGGGAGGTAGTGAGTGAGCATGCTACCCAGCCTGGGAAACTGTGCCTTTTCCATGGAACTGTGCAATCCAGTGGAAGATCCTACTTGTGAGCCCATGCTACCAGGGTCTTGGGTCCCAACCACGTAGCTGCACAGAATCACAACAGCCACTTTGCTAGAATTGGCCTAAGCCTGCCAAGTTCTCCAGGGAATGGGCAGTCATCGCTACTGCTGCGGCTGCCTGCTAATAGGACTGAGCTCCTTGGGGGAGGGGCAGCAGCCAACAATGTGGCTGCGGGGCCTCCTTGCAGAAACTGCAATTCCAGCCAGGGGCTCAGGGACAGAATTCTGATCCCCCTGGGCCTGAGCTCCTAGAAGGGAGGAGGGGCTCTAGTCTCCACAGACCAGGAGACTTGATCATTCCTCCGAGGAATCCAGGCATCCCAGATGAGTGGGTTTCACCCCAGTGTAACACACCCTCTACACCAAGACACAGCAAAGTGTTTCGTCTAACAGGTCCTACTTTTCATGCCATCCAACTGGGTGAGTCACCCTCCCACCCCACCGCAACAGGGGTTATCAGACATGCTATAAAGGAACATTCCTACTGGCATCAGGTTAGTGCCCCTTCAAGGTCAGAGATCCCAGAGGAAGGAGCAAGCACCCATCTTTGCTGTTCTCCAGCCTCTTTGAGTGACAGCTCCAGGCATGGGAGCAAACCAGATGAATAGGCCCTGAAGTGAACCCCCAGCAACCCACAGCAGCCCTAGAGAAGAGAGACCTATTGAAAGAAAAACAAAAAGCAACAAACAACATCAATACAAAATAAGTCCCCATAAAATCCCATGCAAAGGTCAGCAGCCTCAAAGGTTGAAACTGGAAAAATGCATGAAGATGAGGAAGAATCAATGAAAAAATGCTGAGAACCCAAAAGCCCAGAGTGCCTCTTCTCCTCCAGATGATCACAACACCTCTCCAGAAAGGTCGCAGAACTGGAAGGAGAATGAGATGGACATTCACATACACAGATCCAATGACAAAAGCCACATGATTATCTAAATAGATGCAGAAAAGGCCTTCAATAAAATTCAACATCCCTTCATGTTAAAAACTCTCAATAAACTAGGTATTGCTAGAACATATCTCAAAATAATAAGAGCTATTTATGAAAAAACCCACAGCCAATATCATACTGAATGGGCAACAGCTGGAAGCACTCCCTTTGAAAACCAACACAAGACAAGGTTGCCCTCTTTCATTGCTCCTATTCAACATAGCACTGGAAGTTCTGGCCAGGGTGATCACACAAGAAAAAGAAATAAAGTGTATTCAAATAGGAGGAGAGAAAGTCAAATTGTCTCTGTTTGCAGACGACACGATTCTATATTTAGAAAACCCCATCTTCTCAGCCCAAAAACTCCTTAAGCTGATAAGCAACTTCATCAGAGTCTCAGGATACAAAATCAATGTGCAAAAATCACAAGCATTCCTATACACCAACAGTACACAAGCGGAGAGCCAAATCATGAATTAACTCCCATTCACAACTGCTACAAAGAGAATAAAATACCTAGGAATATAGCTACCAAGGGATGTGAATTCTCTTTAAGGGAAAATACCTAGGAATATAGCTAACAAGGGATGTAATTCTCTTTAAGGAGAACTACAAACCACTGCTCAAGGAAGTAAGAGTGGACACAAACAAATGGAAAAACATTCTATCCTCATAGATAGGAGGAATCAGTATCATGAAAATGGCCATACTGCCCAAATAATTTATAGATTCAATGCTATTTCCACCAAACTACCATTGACATTCTTCACAGAATTAGAGAAACTATTTTAAAAATTCTATTGAACCAAAATAATAATAATAAAAGGCCTGCATAGCTAAGACAATCCTAAGCAAAAAGAACAAAGATGGAGGCATTACACTACCTGACTTCAAATTATACTACAAGACTGCAGTAACCAAAACAGCATGATACCAGTCCCAAAACAGGCTGTAGACCAATGCAACAGAACAGAGACCTCAGAAATAAGATCACACATCTACAGCAATCTGATCTTTGACAAATCAGACCAAAAAAAGCAATGGGGAAAGGATTCACTGTTTAGTAAATGGTGCTAGTTAAACTGGCTAGCCATATGCAGAAAACTGACACTGGGCCCCTTGTTTACACCTTATACAAAAATTAACTCAAGATGAATTAAAGACTTAAATCTAAAACCCCAAACCATAAAAACCCTATAAGAAAAACCAGGCAATATCATTCAGGCATGGGCAAAGGTTTTATGATGAAATTGCCAAAAGCAATTGCAACAAAAGCTATAATTAACAAATGGGATCTAATTAAACTAAAGAGCTTATGCACAATAAAAGAAACTATCATCAGAGCAAACAGGCAACCTATAGATTAGGGGAAAAGTTTTGCAAACTACCCCTCTGACAAAGGTCTAATATCTAAAATTTACAAGGAACTTAAATTTACAAGAAAAAAACAACCCCATCAAAAAGCGGGCAAGGGATATGAACAGAAACTTCTTAAAAGAAGACATTTATGCAGCCAACAAACATGAAAAAAAGCTCAACATCACTGATCATTAGAGAAATGCAAATAAAGCCACAATGAGATACCATCTCACACCAGTCAGAATTGCAATTATTAAAAAGTCAAGAAACAGATGCTGGCGAGGCTGTGGAGAAATAGGAACACTTTCACACTGTCGGTGAGAATGTATATTAGTTAAACCATTGTGAAAGACAGTGTGGCAATTCCTCAAGGATCTAGAACCAGAAATACCATTTGACCCAGTAATCCCATTACTGAGTATATACCCAACAGAATATAAATCATTCTTTTATAAAAATAAATGTGCATGTTTGTTTATTGCAGTGCTATTCACAATAGCTAAGACATGGAAACAACTCAAGTGCCCATCAACAATAGACTGAATAAAGAAAATACGGTACATATATACCATGGAATGCTATGCAGCCATAAAAAGGAATGAGACCATGTTCTTTGCAGGGACATGGATGAAGCTGGAAGCCATTCTCAGCAAACTAACACAGCAACAGAAAGCCAAACACTTCATGTTCTCACTCATAAGTGGGAGTTGAACAATGAGAATGCATGAACACAGGGAGGGTAACAACACACCCTGTGGCCTATTGGGATGGGGATGAGGGGAAGGAGAGCATCCGGACAAATAGCTAATGCATAAGGGGCTTAAAACGTAGGTGATGGGCTGATAGGTGCCACAAACCACCATGGCACATGTATAGCTATGTAACAAAACTGCACATTCTGCACATGTATGCCAGAACTTAAAGTAAAAACAAAAATTTTTTAAAAGATTTGGACTGTTATTCTTCAGGAATATTTTCAGCAAAAACTAGATGAAATTATTCCTCATTTTAACTATTTATCTTTGCTGATATTAAATCATCTTCATAACTCACTCTGTCTTCCACAGCATTGCATTACATGGCTATTCATAATCTCCTGATTTTCTGTATTTTATGCCAACCAATCAGGAGGTAGGATAAAATTATCTCATAGATTACAAACACAACTGAATTAAGACACAGCTTGCTCTACATAGCTTATTTGGTGCTTTGTAAAACTAGATTAAAACATTTTTATCACAATTAACAGCGCAGTATAGTGAATATGGTATAGATTAATGCTTAACTTCTTGGGTTCTGGAAGTAAGCCACCTGTGTCATACTTACTAACTTCATGGTACTGGACAGGTTACTTCAATACTTTAACATTAAAGGTCCTCATCTGTAAAATGGGAATTCAAATGTATTGTTATAGTGTTAACTAAACGAGTTAATATATGTAAAGCATTTGAACAGTTCCGGCATATGTTGAGTTTCCAATGAATGTTAGCTTTTAGTTAAAGACCAGTTTTTTTTTTTTTTTTGGTTAACAGAATCTTATAATTGCAGATTTATGTCACCTTTTCCTAAATTTATTTTCTCATCTTATTCAACAAGTAATTTTTGAGTTTCTAAATATGTGTCAGGCATGGATTCTACATAAAGCCCATTATGTGTTGACTGCATATGTTTCTATACTTTGAAGTTTGATGTATTCATGTTGCCCTCATTGGAACCAAAGATGATGTTGCTAAGGTACACAGGCCTGTTCCAGTTTTGTCCCTACTACTAATTTACCCAGTCATTTTAGCACACGTCACTCTTCCTTTCTGACCCTCATATTTCTCTTCAATAAATTCAAAGAGGAAAATAGCGTCGGACTGCATAGTTTCCAAGTTCTTTCCAACTTTAAAATCCCAATGTTACATAAACAATGTCTACATCTGTTTTCTTGTACCTGTCTGGAGGATCTGACATGAAATGTTGCATATAGTGGGGCCTTCGTATCATTGACTGGCTTGGTGTTTGTATTAGTGTGTTTTCACATTGTTATAAAGAAATATCTGAGATGAGGTAATTTATAAAGAAAAGAGGTGTAATTGGCTCACAGTTTCACAGGCTGTACAGGAAACTTGATGTTGGCATCTGTCTCTAGGGAGGCCTCAGGAAACTTACAATCATGGTGAAAGGCAAAGGGAGAGTGCACACTTCACATAGCCAGAGCAGTGGCGAGAGAGAGAGTGAAGTGGATGCCACATACTTTTAAACAACCACATTTTGCAAGAACTTACCCACTGTCACGAGAACAGTACCAACAAGATGGTGCTAAACCATTCACAAGAAATCCACCCCCGTGATCCAACACCTGCCACCAGGACCCACCTCCAACACCGGGAACTACAGTTCAATATGAGATTTAGTGGGGACACAGATCCAAACCAGGTCTGTGGTCAAGCCTACTTCAAAATATCTATCTTCCATAAAATACGAATAGTATTCTAAAGGAGGACCACTTCTCAACGTGGTCACTTCAGCTGTTGACACCAGGAAAAAAATGAAAAAGGACAAGCAAGAAGAAAGAATGAGTTAGTAGTGTATTTGTAGTAGTGAGACTGCCTTCTCAAATGTAATTTGGTGCCCCCAAAATCAATGTGAGCTTCTGCCTCCTGAGCTTTTCTTTTCAGAGTATGGGGAAGCACCCTTTAAAAATATGCCCTGAAAAACCCTTCCCATTAGCCTGCTATCCTAAACATTGCCCTGCCTTCTTGATGAAGTAGTCTGACCCCTCTGACAAGAGTTCCCACACCATCTCTTCACGCCTTGTTGGTTTAGTTTCACATGATGGATGACATGACACGCAGTCGGCAGGGCTGCTGGTACCTGCTCTGTAAATGACACTGGCATCGTGCTGCCAAAGGCATACTGACCATCTCTCAATTCTGGCTGAGCATTTTGACTTCGGCTTTTCAAGTATGGAAGTTAGTGATTTATGAGACACAAAAAAAAGCATAAATGGCCTTCCATTTCTTCAACAGGGATAGACTCCCTGTATAACCCCCAACCCATGCTTCCTGTGTAGGATAATACTGTTCTGGCAGTGAACCCCTTGTCCACAAACCAAAACCACAAAGGTCAAAACATGTTTGCTCAGTCTTTCCCTAGGTTCCTTGCTGGTGGCTGAGAAGCGCAGTGCCTTTGTGAACCACCTGAGCTACAACACTTCACTTCTGTGGGCCTCTAAACGAGCCGAGGCACAAAGCTAAAATGATGCTCAGATATGTGTTGGGGGTAGGGTGACCAAATATTTTTGTTTATCCAGTATTGAGGGGTTTCCTGGGACAGAGAAATCTGAACAATCCCAGGAGACATAGTACTTCCACAGTACTAAAATCTGGATGAGTTGGTCACTTACTTGGAGGTGGGGCCTTGGGAGGAATGGTATGGTATGGAGTGAAGAATAGCATGAAACTCCAGGTTGCAGTGGAAATGTCTAGTGCATATTACCTGGTGAGTAAATATTTTTCTAAAGATAACACCACTGTCACTGAAACCCTGTGAAAATAATATGTACCTTTGTCTAGTGTAGAATACTCAGGAATTATTTAATGAGTTGAATTTGAATTAGCAAATAGTGAGGCTAACTAGATTGACATAGCACCATGGATCTAGTAGCCTTTATGTGAACTTGCCTTGGCTCAGATTGCTCCCCGAGACTGGAATGGAGCTCCCTCTAGAAGTGAGAAGTGAGTTATCCAGTCTGTCATATCAGAAGGAATGGTGTCTTACGGGTAACCCCACAGTGTTTGGCCAGTAAATACAATAAATACAATTTGACAATTGCCACTAAATACATCTTTGGTGATTGCCCAATGCATTGATCCCGTTATAAACCTGTTTTTTATTGCTCTAACTCTCACATACAAAGATGGGAGTGGTATGCACTCTTTTTTTAGTGACATTTTCTTACAGGAAAAAGGAGAAAAGATGACTTCTATTTTTGTACTCATTCATTATTGTTATTTTGTGAATAGGAGTATGAAACCATTTAGAGTATGAAAAATATTTCAGACACCTTCTCAGACAGAAGTCTTGCAAAACAAGGCAAACTGCAGGGACTGTTCATTTCCATTCTTATGGCAGCATTCTTTTGAAGGTTATGTAATTGATACTTTCTTGATTCCTTTAGCCTGAACTCATCTAAATGTGACTTTGTAAGACACATTAACTGCTTAAGAAGCAACTTGAGATTTAAAATAAGCTTTTAAAAGGTCTCCTGGCCTTAAGAGCAGGAAATGACATATCAACCCAAACAAACCCACTTTAATTCAATGTTTACTTTTTGTAAGATAAAGAAGAGGAAAGAAAGAAAGGAAAGAAAGAAAGAGAGAAAGAAAGAGCAATAAAGAGGAAGGAAGGAAGGAAGGAAAAGAAAGAAATTAAGAAAGAAAGAAATAGAGAGAGAAAGAAAAGACACATATGGTACATAACTAGATTCTGAAGTTTAAAAATCTCTTCCCTGAGATTTAGACTGAGAGACTAAGGGCCGTCTACTCTGATTTTTTTTACTGATTCCTATTGCATCCAAGTTAATAGAAATGTCCTCTGAATGGAAACACAGATTTGAGAATCTGATTCTCTCATGCTCCCCAGCAGGCTCTGATATTTCAGTGTCTAAGTGAGTGGCCCTCAGACCTCTGGGAGGCATTATGGTAGAGTAACACAGCAAATCTCTGGTACTCTGATGAGGTTGTATCTCAGTTCTGCCACGAAGCAGCTCTGTGGCTCAGGACAAGAAGCTTAATGATTTTGTGTTTCAGATTCCTGTCTGCAAAATGGGAATAATAAAAGCACTTTTCTCATAGAATTGTTGAGAGGAATGAATGAGTTTATGTTGGTAAAATACCTGAAACAATGCCTGACAAAATATGTGCCATGGAAGTGTTACATATTAGCGAGCATAAAAATCTTTTGAAGAGCCTAAACTCTTGAATTCATGAAATCAAAATCTCTAAATTAGTGGTTCCCAGTCCCGGTTACATATTAAAATCACCTGGGGTACTTTTAAAAATTCCACTGCCCAGTTTTTTTTACCTCAAGCAAATTGAATTCACATATCTGGGGGTGGGGCCCAGAAATCTGTATTTTTTAAAACCTTTAGTATGTGACGCTGATGCATGGAGAACGTTGAGAGCCACTGCTCTAAGCTCAAGGCTGAGAACCAGTGCTCTAGAAGGGCTTTGTATGTCATATATCAAGCTGTTGGTGTGTTTGAGCCTATCAGTTTCATGATTCATTCATTATTTAGAAGTCTTTAAGTAGGCCAACGTTACTTTGTTTAAAGCCATAATTTTCCTGATAGGGTGTCCCTCCGTTGCCATTCGCACTCAAGCATCTAACATAGGACCAACATAGTAAAATTGCAACGGTGAGGGAGGCAGGGGTGAAAAAAATGATGGTTGGATTTTACTATCTGTCTTCAAGATCATGATAATATATTTGAAATAAAGGCGGAATCAGAGTGGTTCAACTCAGAGGAGTGCTGTACCTTGATCCCTGACCACCCAAATCGCTCCATCAGGGATTTTCTTTGTGAGGTTTTGTCCGTTAGTCACAGGCCCACTTATTATCATCTGGCAGACCAAGGCCTTCTCTTCCTGGGTAGTGGCACCCATGACGGCAAACCCTCAGGAGGTGTCATGCTACCACCAGAAGCAGGCCTTGGGGGCAGCGTCATGGGTGGCAGGAACAGCACCATCAGCTTGTTTAACAGGCTGGTAATCTTGGGATCCTGGGCTTCCTCATAGGACTTGACCAAACAGAACAACTTAAGAACACTTTCCCATGGCTGCTGAAGGGACAGGCTCTGCTAACTTCCTGCTCCAACTGCACGGCAACATAAATTGAAGCATCTTGCCCAGGTTATTCATTTTGCACATTATCCCAAGCCCCATCCATGTGCTTAGTCGTTCTCCTGGGATGAGAAAGCCTGGATCATCTCAGCCAGGACAATCTTGTCCAAGACTACTTTGGCCTGTTCGGCTCTCAGAGACACTATAAGATAACAAAAGCTGAAGAGGCAAGAGAGCCAAACAGAAGTTCAGGAAGGATGAGCTGCCTCCCAGAGCTGGCTGGAATGGAAAGGCAGCAGCATCACCAGTAGCTGGCAGCCCTTCTACATGGCCTTATGTTTCCCACTCTGAGCTCCCGCGATGAGATTATTATTTGATGGGCAAGATATTTACTATGGAGAAAACAAAATAAGCCAAGAGACTTCAGAAGCAATAATCTGGTAACTTGTGTAGTGTGTGCTCTCCATGTAAATGGTGGAAACTCCGAATAATCCAGCAGTGCGGTTGTCAAATGGACTACCAAAACCACAGCATTTTATCAAGAAAGAATGAAAAAGGCCCGAGATTGCCAGCATTGCTGCTCTGCCTCATTTTCCTGGGAAGCTGCCTCATAGCTTGGCATAAGCGTACACAGTTACTAGAAGAGGTGTGGGTATGGAGGAAGAGAGAGGGAGAGAGAGATAAGAAAAAAAAAAAAAAAGAGAAAGCCCCAGAGCAACAAATCCATGTACCAGTCCTACAGTAACCTAGCAATCAAGGCATTAGCAGCCAAAAAGCTTTTCTTGTAGAGGGGGAGTTAATGGATTTATATTATTTGTGGTTATCTGGATTTCAGATTGACACCATAAATATTCAGACTCTGAACTCGGCTGGAAGCAGCCGCTACTGACTTTTCTGTGACCTAGCTGGAAACTTTAAATCAGCTGTCTCCTTGACTTTCAAGTGAATGACATACTCCAAATCCATGAGATAGTATCTCCTCAGTGTTTTATTGCCTCCAGAGGACCTCAGTTCAGTGGGGTCTGTAACTACAGCCTCTCTTTTGAATGCAAGTCCAGTTAAGCCTGCTAAATCATAAAGTACTCTGTACTAGCATAGACGTGCCTTACACTGGGTAAAGACAGAGCTTATTCTACAAAATACACACCTAATGCAAACCCTGTAACACATTATTCATTAACTGACACGGATCTCCATCCATGGCTCTCTCTGTTCAGTAGATCTTGCCTAGTCACTTTCGTTCTCATTTTCTTCTTGCTTTTATTTGTCTCTGGGAGTTTGATTTATAAGACTTCCACACAGGTACATGGGGACATTTCCTTCTCAGTGCATTGTGAGCTGCTTCTAGTTCCTATGATCAACAGCTGGCAAAAGCGAGAAATCCTTCCTAAAATGAGATTTGAACCTCACTCTGGTTTACTTCAGAACTGACAGTAAAACTTTGGTGATAGGAGAAGGAGCGGCAGGGACCTTCTCCCTCTATGTTGCTGGGGTTGGGGAACCTTCCACTGGCAACAGGCTTCCTTTTGCCCCATGACAAATTGTGCTGAAGGTTTGACAACGCCAAATCCATCATAAGGATCAGGCCAGCTCCTTCTCTCTGTCAGCTTAACAGATGTGGCAGCAGCCACAATGTCAATAAAGGTTATGTCCTGCTTCAGAGAAAAAGGGGCTAAAACACCATTTAAGTAATTGCTTGGGGAAAAAAAAAAATCAAGCTATCCTTCTAGGCAGGCAACAGCGTTATCAAGAAGGGCTCCACACATGGACTGCTTCTCCCTTCCTTTCTTTGATGAGCTGAAAGGTATTTTCAGGGGAAGATGTGTGGGTCTATTACCAGGAGAAAGGGCAAGGCATAAGCAATTGCAAGTTGTGACTTCAGAGGTCCCATCAACTTGATGACTGGAACTCCACCAAGGATTCTGATTCTATTATTTGACCCAGACCATAATGTACCCCAGACGTTATAAAACATTCTTTGGATATTTGATATAAGGGCAGGGTGCGGGGTGGGAGGGGGGGAGAAAGGAATCATTCAGGGCAAATAAGCACAATTCTGCGCTTGTTTTATAGTTTAGTATTATATTCTGAATTTTACATGGATAATCCTGATTTTTTTCCATGCATAGGGCCTCTGAGTGCCTTAATTCTGCTCTAAGAAAAAGGTATACTAGTAAAAGAAGAGTATAAACAGGGAACTGCAAGAATAGAACAGCTGAAGTGAAAACTTAGGGGTGGGGAGTGGCCGGCCATGAAAGTGGAAAAGCAGGCAGAACCCTCGACTGCAAGACAGAGCTGGTCTGTCATACTGAGGCTCCTTCCACAAGTATTAACAGGAAAGCAACCGAATTGTATTTGCACTTCAGACAAATCGCTCTGACAGCTGTGTGAAATATGGATTGCAGGAAGAGAAGAATGGAGCCAGGGAGACCAGTTAAAAGGACATTAAAGTAGACGTGATAAAATATAATGAGTGTCTTAACCAGGTAATTAGTAGTAGAGATGAACAGAAGCAATGAAATATATACGTATATATACTTATATTCTTAAGGATTAAAAGTGACTTGAATGGTGCACAGTTAGATCCTGTGGCTGAGGGACTTGAGAAAGAAAGCTCCACCAATGAGAAAGCCCCTACATATTAGTTGTGTGACTGGTTATAGTGTTGGTACTAGCAACTAAAATGAAGAATACTGGAAGAGAAGCAGATTGGGGAGGGCAAATGGTAAGCTCAGCTCTAGACAGATTCTGTGAGAAGTTCTAGTGAATAAGACCTGTTCTATTTTCCCAGCCTGCTTCCAAAGAGCTGCCTCAGTTGCCTATCTATCTTCAGACACTGCTTCACAGAAGTTTCCATGGCTGTATAGAGCCACACTTTTTGGAATTGGGTGTTAACGCTCAGTCTCTAGCCCACATTTCAGAACAGGATGTGTGCTTGGGATTCATGAGACAGTACATTCCTGTCTGTTCCTTCTATACTGGAAACCACTGCTAACCCAGCACTCCACTGTGGTCTCCTGTAGCTTGATGCAGCCTCGAATAAAATCCTGCCAGGAATAGTAGGAACACTCTGGAAGGGGAGTCATTAGCACCAGGTAATAGAAGTGTGCAGAAACAGATCTCAGTTGTAGATGAGTGGATTAATATCATACTAAGTCCGAATAGATTTTTTTTTTAATGTAGAAATTCTAGTGTTGACCCTGCCAGCCATCTAAATTAGTTGCGACTTGGATAGAAGAGGCGAACACCTATTTAAAGTAGCTGAGGCAGAAAGTGAAATATTTTGGCTTTGCAATCAGATGGCAGAGAGTGTACTGGCACAACTGGGCCTCAGGGATGACCAGAATGGGGACTGTGAATTCCCTTAGAGAGCTCTCTCTCTGTCTTTTTTTTCATTTCTGTTTGTCTTTGTGTCTTTACTTCATTCTATTAGATGGACTTTCTTCAACAGCTGGAAACATATCTTTTGGCAGATACAGGCATGCTTTTATGCCTTTCTACTCAAGAAGGACTACTTTCCCATAGTTCCAATTAAGGAACTCTGGGACTTGGTAGGTAGGGTATTGTGATTGACTATCCCTAATACAATCACATATTTGAAGAAGAGAACAATATTTCTCTCCCTAAAGGGGCTGCTATTCTCAGAAGAAAGGAGGTCCACCTACTGGATAAAGCAACAGATGCATGCTACACCATCTGCTATAAAAGTTCTGCAAAGCCTTGTGCATCCCATGCCATCCCAAAACTTTCTATAAGGGCAAGAAGAATTTACTTATGCGAGCACCAAATTCAGCCTACCTCTGAGAACATAAAATCGGGCGGGATTTATTACCATATTCCTCACTCTGATTCATGACTCACTCTCTTGTGCTCTTATAACATGAAATGTAATATATGCATCTGATAAACCACTTAATACAACACCTTGTAATTACTGTTTATGTGCTGTCATCATCTCTAGACTGGGCTCTTTGAGATCAGTGACTGCGTCTTCATTGCTTTTGTATACCCAGAGCTTGGCACATTATTTCAGTGGCATTTTACCTTATGCTGGTATAAACAAAATTCTTGGTCTGAAGATCTCTCTCCAAGCTACAGAGGCTTCAAGTCTTTCAGACAACAGTGTGAAATAAAGAAAAAGAGCTTTCCGTTGCATTTCAGATGAATTCTGTTGTTGAAAATTAAGATTACTCCTGAAACTCACAGCACTCCTCCCATAGTGGCTATCAAGAGATACCGATTAATGGATTGATTAATTGAAAAGATAGAACTGGAGGAAAGGAAGGAAATGGTAGTCTTTTATGAATTTTACATATGCATATTATTGATATATGCCTATAAAGATGATATTAATAAATTGCCACTTATACAGTGTTGTGTTTGAGGTTGTTTCGTGGTAACAGGAGTAGTAAGGAATGGGTGTTATGCCATTCATATTCTCCCTTTTTATTTTCTTTTCCCCAACAGCATGAAATTGTGAATCCATTGACCATTGTTTAAGGTGCAGTTTGTCAGTGTGGAACATTTGCAAAGCCAATTTCAAAGCAGAACACTTTTTTTTCTCACCAGCAGTATCCCATAACCAACACAGTTAATCAGCCACCAAAGGCATAAAGAAACTGCTAAATGCCTGCAATCTTCTAACTTTGAACTATTTTCTGCCATTACTGGTCCTTGTGTATGTATCCTGAGGGAAGAGGGTTCTGGGAAATGACAGGGCCTTTACTAGAAGATCTGCAATATCTCAGCTCTGCTAAAAGGACCACTCACCTTTTCCTCCTACCTCCAAAGCATTAGGATCTAGGAAAATTGTTTGAATTGATCAATGGACTGGCTTCGACCCTACTGAGGAGCTTGTCATATGCAAGAGTAACATTTGAGATGAAAAATCTAGCCATATGCAGATTCCTAGTTTTGTTCCTAAAATAACTCCTGGTGTTGTTGGCTTCTCTCCCTCATCTAGTTGCCATCTGGGGTTTGTGTGTGTCTGTGTATGCACACGCGCAGGCAATAATACCTCCTCCCCACAATCTGCCAGGCACAGACACCCTCCTTCCACCTCTCCCACGCTTATATACTCACTGAACCAGGGATGCGGAAAAGATTTCAGATTAACTGAAAAGGCCCAATTCTGCTTCCCTGCCAAAGATTTCACATGTACTTTATGCTTCCCTTAAAAAAAAATGTTGCTCTATAAGCAGAGGCCAAGGAGACCAGTCACAATAGGAATTAATTTTTGAAGGTCTATTTTTGTGGCTCCTTGGTGCTTAAGCCAATGTGTAGAAGTAAATATAAATATATAATGGCTTGGGGGCTACAAAAATTTTTGTCTAAACTTAACAACTCGCTCAAATGATGGCCTGTTTCTTTTTTACTTCAGAAACTTATTTATTTCACATTTCTTCAGTTTAGAAGTGACCTGAGCATTGAACTAATTAAAAAATAATTTAATATATGGGGAATAAATCCTACCCAAGCTAAGACCCTGTCAGCCAATTTCAACCTGGAGTGCAACCTTAGAACAGAATAGTAAATCTCCTATAATAGGGGCTTCCAGATCTACTATATCACAGAATGCTTTGCATACTTGTCAGGGAGCACAATTCACCTCGCCAACTGCCCTCACAAACTTCCTGAAACATGAAGGGTTCAGTGTGTTGGTGGGGAAGTCAAGGGGCTGGGAAGAGGGAGGCTGGATTCAGGTATTGAGAGTGGGGGTAAAGCAGGGCTCACCCATGGGAGTCAGAGGGAGCTGGGGAGTCAATGGAGGTGAAAAATGGAGGTTAAGGAGGATAAAACCACAGACCACTCTGCCTTTTCCCCTTCCTCCTGTGAAGCAGCCAGACTCACACAGGAAGCAGCTATCCCAGCGTTTGGTTCATTTATCCCAGAGAAGAGGTCAAAGAAAGGACAACGCAGCCATTGTGCAAAGTGAGGAACTTAAGGAGAAGACCAGGAGACGCTTGAGAGAACAAGGATTTGCTCAGAAGCAGGGCGAGTGTGCTACTTTGAATGAAAGATATCAAATGGTGCACTCCCTACTAGCTGTGCTGGTGTGAAACGAACCATTTTTGCTTGGCTTTTTTGTACCTGTTGGATGAGAACTCAGCAGTGGCTTACACTCACTGAGCATCCCTCCGGGATCACCCTGAGGAGATTGATGGCCTAAGAGTAGTTGTAGTAGTTTGGGATTAAGAACCGTGAGAAAGCCCCTGTGAACCTAAATTTTTATTTGCTAATGCTGAAAATACCTCATTAGAGAGTCATTCTTTTTGGTTAAGGTTTGTCCATGTTAAAGAAAGGAGAAGGAGAAGGGTAATTTGTGAATGAATTACTTTTTAAGACTTTTCCTGATTTAGAACAGTAAGGTGGGGGAGACAGAGGAAAAGAACGTCAAAGTATTGAGTGAGGCAAAAGAAGGGGCATCCTCCACAGACCAGATGAAATTAGACATATTCAGCCTACTTTGTTATTTTCCTAGTAAAATGTCTCTAGCTCCGGTGAAGACAATGTGACAAGAGCAAATATTTCCTGAGTCCATTCTAGTCCTCCAATGATCCATGATATGTGAGGTTCTTCTCTGCATCCTGCCTCAGGCTCCCAGGAGATAAGGAAGAATAGCACTTTCACTATTATTTACCTCAAAAGAAGTGGCCAGAACCAGCTTTAATAGTTTAGGACAATAGGTTCTAATTATTTAAACTCCATTAACCTGCTATAGAACTGTAATCAGATTGTAATCATGAGGACCTGAATTTTGGGTCAGGGCCTTAAGAATACAGAGGACTTTTCTGATTCTAGCAGGTTTGCAGGGGTTTTCAGTCATACCAGTCACCATGTGACTAGCAAACATCCAATTTCTGTGGAAGTCACTGAGATGAAATAGGTTTCTAAATCTACACCATCATTCATTAAAGTGTCATTTCTCCTTGGAAATTTCCACTTCAAGGGAATATGATGCATGGTCATAGGGTAGAGAAAGCAAAATCAGATACCAATTGCCCCTCTAAGGAGTCTTGTAAATGACTTTCATGCATTTGGCCTATCATTAAGATTTCAAGTTCATGGGACGACAACAGTTTTTTTTTTTTTTTGGTTGGGAATGATATCCCTCTTGAATATTAACAGAACAATAAATCCTACAACTCATACTGAGCACATGATTTATCTTTGATCATAACCAAGAAATCACAAACACAGTGATTTATTTGCCTCGTGTTATGACCCTTTGATCAGAGAGTCTTAGATTGGATGGACAGAGACTGCCAGGCCCCATGCTCCACACAAGGAACAGAGTCAAACTGGACGTGGCTCTTCAGCCATGAGGACCTGCCAGGCCTCTAAGTGGTATCTACTAACCAATATATTATTCTCCTGGGTTTTATGTTCTTTTCTTTTAGTAATGCCAAAGAATGGAGCTTAGAGACGCAAGGTCAGAAGCTGATCATTTAAAGATGATTGAAGAGGAAAGAGGGATTCTATGCCACGAGCAACGTGTATATTTCATGTTATTTAGATGATGCCATTTCTGGGATAGAATTTTAAGTCCCTGAAAGGGATTAGAAAAATATAAAAGTTAGGGGAATATATGAAGGAATAAATAGCTCTTTTAAACACATATAATTAAAACTAAATTCATAATTTTGCTCCCATTATGTGCTATGCACTGATTCAGGACCTGTAGAGATAGTATTACATTTATGATGAGTAACAGCCTCAGAGAAGCTTGTGTCTTGTTGGGTAGAGAGACTTACAAACAATAGATAATATCCAACAATAATGGCTTTAAATAGCATTTTGAAATATGCTAATAAAGGATTTAAATAGCATTTCTAGACAACAGTAGCTATGCTATTAAACGGCACCTATGATTACTGAACAAATTTTACAGACAATAATTGCTAAAAGAATACAGAGAAAGGAGAGATCCCTTTAGGCTGGGTCTGGCAAGGACATTAAGGGAAAAAAAATGCCTCAGTTGACTTTTGTCAGGATAGGAAGTGATTTGGTAAGCAGAGTGATGTACTGTGTCTCTTGATTATCAAAGTAAATGAAAAGAAATACCTACCTACCCACAAAGGGAAGCCCATCAGACCCACAGCAGATCTCTCAGCAGAAACCCTACAAGCCAGGAGAGTGGGGGCCAACATTCAACATCCTTAAAGAATTTTCAACCCAGAATTTCATATCCAGCCAAACTAAGCTTCATCAGTGAAGGAAAAATAACATTTTTTGAGAACAAGCAAGAACTCAAGAGATTTCATCACCACCAGGCCTGCTTTACAAGAGCTTCTGAAAGAAGCACTACACATAGAAAGGAACAACCAGTATCAGCCATTCCAAAAACATACCAAAAGGTAAAGAGCATCACCAT
>CAUYLG010050240.1:0-15722 GCA_963573385.1 Cacajao melanocephalus | reverse complement strand
CTCTTGCTCTCTCTCTTTTGTTTTCACATCCCATGTTCTAAAAACTCCCCTCTCTCAACCTTCTTTAATCTTCAAAAGGAACCAGAATATCACAGTCTTAATTTCCATGCATTTTATCTCTGTGATCTAAATTTATATTTTGGGTGGAATTTTCTGTCCCCATAGTTCGATTATTTACATGCTGAAATCTGCAGAATCTCAATGTCTAGTCCGGCTTTATGGCATCTCAATTTCACATCTTGTCTATTCAGTTGCCTACTTCTAGTTTTTATCTGCTTGTTTCATAGACAATTGAAACTCTACTATCCCAAATGGGAACTGCTACTGCTAGCATTATTCCATATTGTTTGAATTTGTGCCCTTTGTAAAGGATCAAAGTTATATGATGAAAATTGAAAAATTCTATCAATTGCTTGTTTGCTGATGACAGTCAAGCTTTAGCTGTCTCTTTTGAGTAAGAGCCTACAAAGGACTTTCATACTTATTATATTCATGGAACCAAAAACTCAACTTTTCCAAAAACTCCCTTCTGTCTACTTCCTCAAATGTGTTCCATTTCTTTTAATTCATATAAATTGATGATCTTCTTTCTCTTTGTAAACTATTCTCCAAAGTGTCACACTCTTTAATATGCCTTTACAAAAGTTGTTCTCTTTGCCTAGAATGCCTCACTCAGAACCACAGGTCTATCTGGTGAAATTCGGATGTGACTTCCTCTTTGCTTTCTCTGACTCCATCAGACAGAATTGGGCATGTCCTCCCTTGAGCTTCCAAATGACTTCTGATTAGTACTATTATATATTATATTATATTATATTATATATTCCATCTATTATAATTACTTTCTTGCTAGACCCTTAGCTCCTCGGATAAAAGATCTATTTTCTTTTCGGTTTTGTAGCTTTTGTGTTTGTGAAAGTAACAGGACATAGTAAAATCTCAAGAAAATATTAAAAAAAAATAAAAAATAAAAAGTTAAGCTAGAGGACGTGGTGGGGGCTGTAGGGCTAGGACATATTTCCGTACAGAGACACAAAGGCTGTGTTTCCACTATGGTGTGCTACCAGGACAGAAGCACAGAGCTGTTTGGCTGATGTGGGCGAACTTCACCATGAGAGGAAACAGCCCTTTCTGCTCTCAGGAGACACTGTAGCGTTCAGTTAGGTCTCCTCTCTGAGCATCCTCTTCAACCATTGAGTAATAAATTAGTCTCAGATTTTGCTTTGGGTCCTGCCAGTACCAGTACATGGCATTGTATCTCAAATTCTGTTTCCACTCCAGGGTCACATCCCATCCAGCCCCAGTGAGCTGAAATGGTGTCTGATAGACATCAGCATCCCAGGGTCCTATGGGGTAAAGAGATAAAGACTGGAGATCATGTCCAGAAGGCAGGTACTGGCCAGGGAGGGGCTTGGCAAGCTCAGGATAGGAATTGACCAACAGGATGTGTGCTGGGCTCACCTGCTCCCAGGGGACACAGGGTCACATAGCAGAGGACCCAGCTGCCCATGGCAGGGATGAAATCTCTCTGAAGTTACAGACACAGGCTCTGAAAGTGAGAAAGGCTACAGGAAGGGGCTGAGATCTAGACCCTCCCCTGGGGTTCAATGTAAAGAATTTGTCATTGCTACAGGATGACCGATTGTCACAGCTGATTTTGCAGATGGTGAGACTAAGACTTAGAGGGATCAAGTCACATGCACCTCCTCTTCTGCTTATAGAAGCTTTTTATATCCCTCCTAAATGGACAAGGGCCTGCCTGCATGGTCAGAAGAGCTGATACCTCATTGCCTGGTCAGAGTCATACACAGAATGCCACGTGCCTGTGCTCAATGAAACACAAGAGGGGGTTGAATGTTTAGTTGTTAAAAAGAACCAATTCTTCACATCCTCTTTATTTACTATAAATAATAGAGTAGAGATGGAGTGGGGCTACTCCTGTAATTTTAGGAATAGCAAAGAGTCTGAAGCACCACTCCTCTAGTGACAGTGGATTAGAGCAGGGACTCGGGAGACAGCATGGGCTTTCGTCATGTCTCTGCCATTTAGCAGCTATGTAACCTTGGAAAAGTTACAGAGCTTTTTGATTTTATCTGTAAAAGTGAGATAATAAGTAACTACCCCAAAACCTGTGATGAACGTTACCTAAAGCATTTAGAACGGTTGTTAGTACATAAGAAACACTATATTCGTGTTTGCTATTGTTACTTTCTGGACCTGATGTTCTAATTCACAGAAGGTTAGGAAGTCAATACTATATCAAGTGAAATCAGACGTATACAGTCATAGGATTGTACCAGCTGACTAAAGTATCATTTTCCAACACTGAGTAGAAATGTGTATAAGTGTAAATTAATTGCATAACATAGGTTCTTCTCAATAGTTTTAGTAAATAAAAATAGGATCCTAGATGATTTCTTAATGAATGCATTTGTTTTTGTAGACGAATGTTGTTCTATTTCTGAGGTTATCTGCAATTAAAAGAGGCTTTCATGATGAAACTTTTGGTTGCAAGCTGGTGGGGCTTAGAAGCTGTTGGTGTTCCCTCCTGGAAGAAAAACAGAAGGCAGAGAGAGATAGAGAAAAGGAAAGAGAGAGAGAGAGAGAGAGAGAGAGAGAGAGAGATAATGAATATGGGAATGAAGTAACGATTTAGAGTGAGAATCATTAAGAGGTGCAGCAGTGTGGCTGAAACTCTGAGAAAGAATGCTTGCAACATGGTTGCTTCCAATGCATGGGTCTAGGCTTCTCAATCATACCTGCAAAGTTGAGTATCTTATTCTTTGTACAGGAGTTCTTCACTTTGTACCATGGACCTCTTTGTCAGACTGGTAAATCCTAAGGACCCCATCTCAGAATAATATCTTTAATGCATAAACTAGAATACAGAAAAACAATTATTTTGAAATCCAGATATCAAAATATTTTTTATTCTCATATATTAATATAGAAACAACTTTCCATTTCTTTAAATAAAATATAACATAGTGAATCTGAAAACTGTCATGATTTCAACATAGTGATGAAAGTATATTTACTGCATGTAATGTGATATGAAAATATCTGACTTTTACATCAACTGTCATTTATGCAACATATAAGCAAATTTCTGTGATTTCTATTATTGACTTTGTCACTGGTATTACTAAAGCCACTATGGTTTACTCACTATATCATAGAAGGAAAGGTATATTTCAGTTAGAGACTAGTTAAAATAAACATCTATTTTCCTATTCAAATTTATTGATTCCCAGAATTTTTTCTGTGCACTCCTTGGAGGTCCATGGATACAAGGTTAAAAATTTCTGCCTTACAAAAGAATATGCTTTATGCTGGAATTCATAGTTAGGAAGTGTTTTTTAGGAAGTTCATATACTCTCAGAAGTACTTAGCCTATATGTGTACTTCGCAGATTTATCAAGATGTCAAGAGAAAAAATTTAAACTACTTTGTTAGACTGCTTACAGATTTCAATTATAACAGGTATCATATTATATTTATCATGATTGTATTCTAGTCCTGGAAACATGGTACAAATTCTATCATCTATCTTTATTATCTGTATTATCAGTTATATTCATCATGATCCATATCATCATCATCATGATTATCATCATCATGTATATTTTATTCCTGAGGAGGGTGATTGGAATAGAAAACGATAGGGACATAGTATGATAGTATATACTCTCTTGCATGAAAGAGTGAGGCTTTATGCTAAGAAACCATGTAATCAGAAATAGTATTCCTAAAATGGAATCACAAAATTGTCTCCACACGGTTTTAAAATAACCTCTACAATACTATGTGTTACTAATTCTGAGACACCTCAGATCCCAAAAATGGTAATATACACATTACTCTTATTGACAGAATTTTGACAATTCTACTGTATTTAAGATCCTTGCATTCAATGTTAAGTACTGTCCTATTTCCTAGATAAAGGAGTAAATAATGAAAATATTTATATCATTAAACACCCTTACTATATTGCAACAGATTTGACAGTATGTTCCCATTTCGTGCTTCCAATATGGTAATTCTCCATCTGAATACTTGTATCCATTTTTAAATTAGTGAATTGTATTTTTGGAGCAATTTTAAGTCCACAGCAAAGTTAAGCAGAAACTACAGAATCCCAAGTATTCTTTGTTCTCACACAAACAACCTTCCTTACTATGGACACTCTGTGTTGTAGAACCACAGACCTGATGAAGGTGGCCCATGGGAGAAACAAGAATGGAATTCAGAGTCTTGACCAGCAGGGCTGCTTCACCCAAATCCCTCATCCCAAATCATGTGCTTACCTGCAAGACATTCCCTTTAATAATCTTAACTCATAGGTATGTTTTCATTAACAAAATATACCTCTTCTTAAAGCACACCTTGCAGAAATTTCACAGCTTTTCCAATACGTGCAAATGAGTATATTTTACCTGGAAACAGAGCAGCACTAACACTTGATTGGTTAACATGGTAAATGAGGCTGACTTTGTGAGCTCACATATGGTCGCTCCAAACTATATGCAATTTCTGAAGAAGGTGTTTTTATGTAATATGCTGAGGTAGAGATGTCAATTAAGAAATGTAAAGATGAAATTGAATTAGGCTGATGTGAAATCTTGGCAGAATTTTATTTTTTACAGAAATATACATTTATTAAGATTTTGGAAAATACTAAAAAGTATAAAACGTCACCCATAATTCTTTCAACGAACACATATTCTGTTACTATTTTGAGAACTTTCCCTTCTTTTTTTAAATTGCATTTTAGGTTTTGGGGTACATGTGAAGAACATGCAAGATTGTTGCATAGGTACATACATGGCAATGTTGTTTACTGCCTTCCTCCCCATCACCTGTATCTGGCATTTCTCCCCATGTTATCCCTCCCCAACTCCCCACCCCCCACTGTCCCTCCCCTAGATCCCCCCCACAGACCCCAGTGTGTGATGCTGCCCTCCCTGTGTCCATGTGTACTCATTGTTCAACACCCGCCTATGAGTGAGAACATGCGGTGTTTGATTTGGCAGAAAATATTTTTGTTAAGTACATTTATAATCTTACTAAAATAAAATTTAGGAAAACGTATAAGATCTGTATAATAAAAACTACAAAGCAATGCTAAGAGAAATTAACAAATATCTCAATAAAGAGATGTGGGGAAACTTTTTGAGATGATGGAAATATTTTGTATCTTTATTGTCATGATGGTTACATGGGTATAAAAATGTTTTGAAATTTGTTGAAGTGTACACTGAAAATGGGGGTGTGTTTTATTGCATCAGTTGCATTTGTTTATTGCATACATATTCCATATATATCTTATATCTCAGTAAAGTTGCTTTAAAATTTTTTGTGATTATCCCATTATTGGGTATATATCCAAACCATTATACATCCTTCTATTCTAAAGACACATGCACACATATGTTCATTGCGGCACTGTTTGCAATAGCAAAGACCTGGAACCAACCTAAATGCCCACCAATGATAGACTGGACAAGGAAAATGTGGCACATAAACACCATGGAGTACTATACAGCCATAAAAAATGATGAGTTCGTGTCCTTTGTAGGGACATGGATGAATCTGGAAACCATCATTCTCAGCAAACTAACACAGGAACAGAAAATCAAACACTGCATGTTCTTACTCATAGGTGGGTGTTGAACAAAGAGAACACATGGACACAGGGAGGGGAGCATCACACGCTGGGGTCTTTTGGGGTGGACTGGGGAGGGACAGTGGGGGGTAGGAAGGTTGGGGAGGGATAATGGGGAGAAATGCCAAATATAGGTGATGGGGGCATGGAGGCAGCAAACGACATTGCCATGTATGTACCTATGCAACAATCCTGCATGATCTGCACATGTACCCCAGAACCTAAAGTACTATATATATATATATATATATAATTTTGGGGAACAACAAAAAACAATTTTGCGATTGTAATATTCCAGAGGCAGGAGTTGCTAGTGGTTCCCACTAAGCTTCCATAGCAGGGAGAGCTGTGAGAAGCCCTCATAAATCCCTTAGAGTCTGTTTCTAGTTCAAGGAAATGTGCTGGGTCAGATGATCAGGGTGTACACCTGAAAGACACAGTTGACCTGCTTATCATTCTTATTTCTGAACTCACAGCTTTACCAAGTGAAAAGCACAGAATCACATTGTCAGAAAACCATAAAGCTCATATAAAAAGATAGAGAAGGTAACCTAGTATATCTTACCTAATATCCCAAACACTGAGGAATCTGAACTTTTTATGCCTTCTGGGCCCTTCCCTAGGGTTTTCCCCCATCAGCTGTTTTAAATAACACCCCCCTTTGTTTTTTCCTTACTTAGAGCTGTTATTTACAAGTTTTTCCTTCTGATTTATTGTCTTTCAAGCTTGGTTTCTGTCATTATAGTTCCTACCAACCTCATATACCACTTATTTCCTGAGCCGGGTCCATAATGAGTTTGTGTTCTAAGAAGGGCTAACATTTGACACCATGGCTTTGCTGCTGGCACAGAAATACAGTCCTGCGTCCCCTGACTCAGTGGACTGGATCTCCAAGGTACAGGGTGAGTTTTCAGGGCATTGGGCTGAAAATCGTTCATTGATCATTTCTGCTTTCTGAATAATTTCTCCATTCTGAAGGTAAACCGAAAACTTGAGCAATTCTCCCAGCTTCTTACGATACCAGTAAACATAACTATGTCCTTTTATAGGCACACAACCCATCTTTGCTTTCTGTTCCTTTGCTGTGACCACATGTCTAGGTCTCTGGGTGACCTTGGTGTCCAAGGAGACTGTGGAGGAAGGAGAGAGCAGCTGTAGAAAAAGTCCAGAAGGGAGCCTGATTCTGCAGCCACAGGAGAGAGTCTTGAAACTGGAATTCAACCAGTTCAGAACTGGGACTTACCTGCTCCCAACTAAAAAAGGGCCACACAGTAGAGAAGTCTGAGGCACATGGTTGGCTCAGAGAGAAATCGTGGTGGTGGCTTTTTCTGTAAGGCCTCCTCACCCCCTGTCAGCAACCTGCTTGTGACGTGATCACTTCCCATAGCCTTCGTAGATGCTCTGTACATGGGACAGAATCCTTTCAATTTCATAGAATGTAGGAGGGCAGGCTTTGTTTTAGCTGGTGAAAACAGGTAGTGTAAGTTTCAGCTTGCTTTTAGTTTCTTTTTTGTGACTCACTGTTTTGCCAGTTTTTTAAGTAAAATTACTCATACATTTTATTTACTTTTTTAACTTGTCAATTCGCTTCTTCCCATCCTCCCTTCTATCTCAGGTAAGGAATCATACAACTTGGTATTTATGAATAGTAGCTTTTGCCACACTTATAAAATCACATAGCAGCTGCTTTACATTAAAGAATTATTATTATTATTATTATTATTATTATTATTATTATTTTGAGACAGAATCTTGCTTTGTCTCCCAGGCTGGAGTGCAGTGGTGTGGTCTTGGCTCACTGCAGCCTCTACCTCCTAGGTTCAAGCAATTCTCCTTTCTCAGCCTCCTGACTAGCTGGGATTACAGGCACCCACCACTACACCTGGCTAACTTTTGTATTTTTAGTAGAGACAGGCTTTCACCATGTTTGCCAGGCTGTTCTCGAATTCCTGACCTCAAGTGATCTGCCCGCCTCAGCCTCCCAAAATGCTGAGATGATTACAGGCATGAGCCACTGTGCCCAGCTATATTAAAGAATTAAATGTTGAACTATACCAAACAATATTTATGACAGATACGCAATGCATATATAGAAGCAATAAAATGAATACCCTTGCCTTAACCAATCAGCTGAAGAGATAGATCATTGCTGAGAATTTCTCAGTCCATGTTACTCTTTAAGGTTCCTCATTGTTTCTCCATCATGCCCAGGTGGGTGTAACCCTGAAGTTTAAATTTGTCATTCACTTGCTTTTCATTATAGTCTTTAGCACTTACACAATAATTTGTAAATTACATAGTATTTAATTTTGTTCGTCTTTGAAATGTATCCAAGAGGAATCAGCCAGTTTATACATTTTCTATAATGTTATTTTTTCATTCAACATTAGGTCTGTGATATTATGTTGACACATATAATCTAGACAATTTACTTTCACTACTATCTCGTATTATGTTATATTCATTGGCTAGAATTTATTATTTATTCTTGAACTAATGTCCAGTAATTTCTCCCTGGGTGTTTGTGCTGCTACAAACAGTATTGTATTCTTGAACATGTCTCTGCTTACCTAGGTGCAAGATTTTTGTCATAGTCTTCAAGTCAACATGTTAACTTTACATAACGAAATGCTTTCCATAGTGATTAAGCCGAATAAATAATCCCACCAACAGCTCATGAGTGTGTTCAAATGTTCCACATCTAGGACTATACTTATTATTAAATATGCTTTTAATTTTGCCAGTCTAGTATGCTAAAATTATCTCATGGTACAATATAGTTTTAGTTTGCATCTTTCTGGTTGCTAAGATGGTTGAACATATTTTATATACTATAGGCCACCAGTGTTGCCTGTAAACTGCCCTTTGTACATATTTCTTTTTGGTTGATTAGCTATTTTTTATTTGTAAAAGTTCTTTATAAATTCTGGATACCCAACCTTTGTCAGCTATGTGTGTTGCTAATATCTTTCTAATTTGTGGTGTATGTTTTCACTCTCTTTGTGCTAGTTTTTGTTGGATTTTTAAATTTATTCTTTTATTTGGGGTAAACTTTAAAAAAATTCTTTATAAAAAAATTTCCCATAGCCCAAGTTGATGAAGATATAATCCTTATTATATACTGAAACCTCTAACATTTTGAATTTTGCATTTAAGCATTTAATTCACTTGTGATTTATTTTGGCATAAATTGTGAAGTAAGATTTAAATTAATCTTTCCTTGTATGGATAACCACTTGCTCCAGAATAACTTATTGTATATGACATAATTCCTCCATATAGCTGCAATAACACCTCTATCATATATGAAATTTTTTAATATGGGCCTATTTTTCATCTTCTGTTTTCCATTTGCCTATTTAATCATGCTTTTTTTCATTATCCTAAATGATAAAATAATTTGATAATTGGTAGGGCAATTCACATCACTTTTTGTGCTTCTTAAATATTATCTTGCTTATTCTTGTTCTTTTTCACTTAGTTGTAGATTATTTGCCAAATTTCATAAAATAAATGTTTTGTAGTTTGATTACTGTGGTATTGAATATATAGATAATACTGAAGAAATTGAAATAATCTTACTATTAGATTAACTTATTCATGATCATGTTGTATATCTTTATTTCAAACTTTAAAAATCATTCCCCTAAATTTTATTTTTATTTTTTTATATGGAGTCTCACTCGGTCACCCAGGCTGGAGTCAGTGGAGTGATCTCAGCTCACTGCAATCACCGCCTCACAGGTTGAAGCGATTCTCCTGCCTCAGCCAGCCTCCTGTGTAGCTGGGACTACAGGCATGCACCACCATGCCTGGCTATTATTATTATTATTTGTATTTTTAGTAGAGATGGGGTTTCACCTTATTGGCCAGGCTAGTCTCAAATTCCTGACCTCGTCATCCATCTGCCTTGGCCTCCCAAAGTGCTGGGATTACAGGGATTACAGGCATGAGCCATCACACCCAGCCCTCATTTCCCTACAATTTTAATAATTTTCTGCATGATAGTCTTGCTTATCTTCTAATAGATTTGTTCTTAGGCATTTATTTTATATTATTTATAAGTTGTCTCTCTTGTTAAGAAACGTATCTTTTAACTGCTTCCAGTATGTGAAAATAAATTTTTTATATTTATGTTAAATTCAGTAAACTTACTACATTTTGTTATTGATGACGCATTGCTTCTTTAGACCCTTTTGAATCTCTATAAATAAACTTGTCATGGGCCAATACTTACTCATCTTTCTTTCCTGTCTCATTTTCAATATTTCCCCCTTGTCTCACTGGTTGCAAATTCAGCACAATGTTGAATAGAAATCATGGTGTTATTAATTTATGTATTTATCAGTTATGTAGAAATCACACAACTACAGGTGTCAGATATGGATAAACGCTAAGAGCATTACAAAATGTTAAAATTAGATCCTGCCATTTTAAAGACCAATTGGCCTCCCAGGATGTCTGCAAATATTTCAGTCAATCAGTACCTAAGTATCTCACCTGAAATATCTGGTGAAGATCTGAGTCCCAGCTTGATGAGTGGCAGGTATTTTATAGAAAGATCTACATCACCCTCTAGTGGTCAAAGGAACAAATTCATCCGATGCCTGCTGAGCTCTGCCTGGGCCTCCCCAAGCGGGGAGTGGCCCGCCCCTCAGTGAGGCAGCAGGGAGGCATCCTAAGTACCAGAGCGGAATTAAGAAAAAGCAGCACGTGATGTAATACCTGCCGCATACTCCACAGCATTGTTACCATCAATTACTTACACAATTACTCAGCCATTAGTCTAATGCCGATGGTGCTTTATCAATGCATTTTGTCTTCTCAACCTTTTCTAGCCCCCAAGGCGGGTGTGCCCCCTAAATCTGAATCCTATGTTCTCTGCTCTTTTCATTGTAAATTCTGTATCAAGGGGTTGGAGGCACTTTCATTCTTCCAGTGATGCTAAATGTCCCAAAGGTGTATTTCTTATCCAGACCCGTTTTCTGAGTCTATGACTTGTACATCCAACTGCTCTTTGCATATGTCTGGTTAGATTTCTGTTCCAAAGGCACTCTCAGTCTCAAAGTAAATCTTGATCTTCTTCCCACTTGGTCCTTTTTATCTGTCTGGCTGTAGCAGTCTCTTTTAATCACCCCTGACCCCCTGCATATTGCTGCTCATATCTAACCAATTGTCAAGTCCTTTGATTTACTTCCTTTTAAATGTCTCATTTCACCGTATTTCTAACACCACCGTCATTATCTGAGCTAAACTACTGCTTGCCTGAGCTGACATGTTGCTCTGCATCAACTCTATCCACACTGCTGGAGGGTGGCAGTGTAAGCCCCCCAACCTTCCACCCAAAATATGCCACTTTGGCGTAAGGATTATTTTGAGCTAGAGGCATTAAAGAAAATAGCAGCTGTAAGAGGAGTACTCTGACCCTTCCCTTTTTCTTCTTGAAAAACAGAGGATAAGCCTCCCATATAAAAGATGTCTTATCTATACCAGGAAGAAAGAACATTCTGAACATCAAAGATAGGATAAGATGATGCTGAGGGCAAGGGAGTCTGTACCAAAAAAAGCTTGTTAAACTAACCCTCACCTTCCTAGTCACTTTGTCATTTGACCAGCCAACCTAGCCCTAGTGCCATTACTTTTTCACATTTCCACAGTGTCTGACTCTTTGCCTAACTCAATATATGTGTGTTCAACTCTAACTGCATATTCAGGCCTTCCTTGACTTATCAGGGCTTTCGTGTGATGTAAAACTTATATTAAATAATTTGTGTGCTTTCCTCCTTTTAATCTGTTCAGTTCTCAGGACCAGCCAAAAAACCCTTAGAGGGCAGAGGTAAAATTTTGCCTTTCCTGCAAGGACCATTGTTTCTTCACTTTGTGATCAGGGTAATTAAATACATAGATACACATATAGCCACTAACATGATTACTATGTAAGTCAAATGTTTAAAACCTCAGTGTCTCCTGTTAAGCTTTATGTTGAATTCTGTATCATTCACCTTGATCAGTAAGGTTCTGAGTGGTCCAATGCCTTCTTTCTTCTTCAAGGCAGGAAGGCATTGGACCACTCAGAACCTTACTGGTCAACCTTCATGTATTCCACCCATTCCTCTCCCTGCTTCAGTCCACTGCTAACTTCTTTCTAGTTGTTAAACACACCAATTTATTTCCTGATTAAGACATTTTGCACTGGTTCTTTAATCTTTTTAAAATGCCCTTTATTATCCCTAGTCCCACTTAAATAACTCTAGTTCATCTTGATGTAATAGTATTTAAAATTTATTCCCATACCTTTTATTAAAAGGGTAACCATTAAATATGCAAAACCAGGGGCTTCAGACTCTCCAGGGAGTATTTCATCAAGAATTACTTGCAAGAAATTATACATAGTTTATTTTCTAGGATAGAAGAGTCTTAACTGGTTTCCAAAAATGGCAACAGATAGGAGATTGCAGATAAAAGACACTCACATATTTATGGGTAGTTGAAATTGACTACTGGTCAGCTAAAAGTAGTTACACTGCTTTCCGCATTCCAGAATGGGAAAACAGCAGCAAGGATATGAAGTTGTGAAGTAAATAATCAAATATTCACCTTTGGACAGCTGAGATGATGCATGTACTGTAACAAATGGGTTGAGACTCCTGGAAGCCAGTTCTCGAGATTATTTTTGACATTAAGAATGGGGCTATCCAAAGACATGGAGGACTTAGAGGACCCTAGCTCCCTCAAAATCTCTGACATTCTCCCCATGCTTCTCCATTACTGGGAAACAGTGCCTCCATTGTGTGTGTGTGTGTGTGTGTGTGTGTGTGTGTGTGTGTGTGTGTGTGTGTTGGGAAGGAGGATGTAAGAGTCTCTTACCTCACCCATCGCTGCCTCTGAAAGGTGAACTCGATTTACAACAAAGCCCAGACAGTAGACTATAAAATCAGAACAGAAAGTTCAACACTTCAAAAAGAATTGCTCATCAAAGATTCATGGCATTGAAAATGTATAGGAAATGTGATAGGATTTTGTTTTGTTGGTACTTGTCCAAGGAAGACAGAACACAAATTTGGATTGGATGCTGTTCAATGCTGTTTTCTAGCCCCCGCAACGTAACGTAGGTAGGCAGTAGTCTGTGTCCTTCATAGTCAGCTGGTTTGGGAAAGGTAGGTCTGAACCCAGCACTCCTTCATGCTAAATGTCACTGAAACACTACACTCCTCAGCTTAATGCAGAGGGGAATAGTGACAGCATGAAATAGGAATGTAACCACTGTCTCCCTGTTTCACGCCAGAGCCTTAAATCCTCTTGTCTTTTCCATGGCATTAGTGAAGCAGTGGAATATTTAAAAAGTATTTTACTAGCTCTCTTCTCCAGGCCAAAAACAGTAACAGAGTAAAAGGCTGCAACTAAAATGGGTCCTTGAGTTCAGTGGCAATGGCACAGTCTGAGGTGACTGAACCAGGTGGGGTATTTAACCACCAGCGACATGTGGTCATAGTGGAGATAAAATGTAGCAGCACGTCCACTGCTGAATTGGCTCCCATCTCATTCCAAGCAGTTCCACGTTGGTCAGGGGCCAAGTGTCATCTCCAGGCTTTCATGTTCACCCTTCGTGTCTAAACCCCTGCTCTCTGTTGCAAAGGGATTGACAAGGGTCCAGGTCTGTTGGATGGCAGGTTGTCCGCTGTGATTAATTTAGCAACAGATGTCTATATAAGCATGGTAGCAGTTGAGCCACTACTATTTCACTTCCTGGTTTGGACTATAAAATGCTCTTGATCCTTTTCTTGTAAGAACTCTAATCTATTCATTTATTTGTTTTATTTTCTCTTCTTTTTGATTTTATATACATGCAATTTGATTAATCTTAACCAGTGGTTTATAACACACAGGTATTGCTTGTCAATGAATCATTATTTATTTAAAAATGTAGTAGGCACTTGTAAAACATCTCCTCCTCAACGTTAGGCAAGACAGACCTTGATAATATTTCAATGTATAGCTGTGTAGTTCTCTCTCATTTTATCTCCTGCCACGCCCCAGCCTTATAAAAATCCTGAACTTGGATCATTATTATTCCCTAACAGTAATGTGTTGGTAAAGGTTTGACAATTAACTCTCTGGAGGAAAATAAAGCAAACCATAATTTGTTGTGTTTGCTGATTTCTGTCGTTTAAATACCCTCACTATCGCCAGTTTCAAGCTAACAACATGATGTCACTAACACTGAAATTGGGAAAAATGGGTACAGTCAGCTCCCATGAGCTGATAAGGTTGGCTCCAGCATGCAACTGGTCTTTGCTTTCCTTTCAACATAATTTGATCTAACATATTTTAGTCCTGAAAATTATTTTCCTGACTTACTTGTTTTTAGCTTATACTTTTCATAATCTAATTAGACTTAGTTTTTACATTTGCTATTATATTGCTAAGATTCACCTATAACCTTGCTCTTCACTACAGTTCATTCACTTTGACTCATATGAATATGCCACAGTTTATTCATTCACTCTTCTCAGTGCATATGTGGCTTGGTGCCATGTTTTTCTACTGTTTGATGCTGTTAAGAACACTTTTGTATTTACGTCTTCTGATATGTGTATGCAAGAGCTTCTCCTGAGGTAAACCTAGGAGTGGAATTGCTGAGTCATGTATGCAAGAGCTTCTGATGTAAACCTAGCAGTGGAATTGCTGAGTCATGGGATACAGGAATCTTCAACTATGAGATAATGCTGAACTGTTTCCAAATGGTTTGTAGTACTTATGCTCCCATCAGTAATTTATAAGCAATCCTATGAACCCATACCCTCACTAACATTTCATATTTCTAACCTTTTTATATTTTCCTAATCAAGTGGATATAAAACTATGTATCACTGTGTCTTGCTTCATAGTATCCTGATCATCAGTGAAGTAAAATATCTCTTTATATGTTTATTGGTCATACACGTTTCTTCTTTTAAATGTATGATCATATGTTTTGCTCATTTTCTATTGGCTCATACAGATTCGTGATCAATGTAAATTTTTGGTTTCCCCTAGGAAAGGATTTTCACTGTTCCACTTACTGTCTTCTAGCTACTGGCAGAACTTTACAGCTCTGTAGACAAGCCATGTTGCCTGAGGTCTTCCTTCTAGGCTTCCAGGCTCCCTTTGCCTCCTCTTCCCCTTGACACCTTTCCCAGGAGCCAGCTCCTTCCCTAGGGATACGGTCCATATGGTGTGTACCTAGGATCAGAGGGCGTGCCTCTCCCTTGTACCCAGCCTTACCCTGTTCATTCAGCAGCTGAAGCACCATGGAGAACATGATGGCATTAAAAATTCACAGGAAATGTGATCGGATTTTATTTTGGCGGTCCTGGTCCAAGGAGGACAGAACACGAATTTGGAGTGGATGCTATTCACTGCTGTTGCCATCCTCCCCTAGGGTAACGTATTCATGCAGAACTCTCTCTGCTTGGCTGCCTCGTGGTTCTCTTTGTCTTGAGGGCCCAGCATGGTGACAAGAAAGAGAGCCAATCACTGAAGCTCATTATTAGGAGATGCACAGTGATTCTAGAACTGTCTTCATATCTACCTATAGGTTTATGTGTAGATCTATTCAAGATCATTGACTAACATGGCAGAGTCAGAGCAAAAATTCCAGGTTTTATCATTTTCAAGGAACTTTCTGTGTCCACTGGCCACCTTAGGCCCAAGTCTATTGCCATTTCACGGGTCTCGAACACTATACCTCCTCCACACTCCACACTCACATTGCTTCTTTTCTTTTCCTCCCTCCTTCTCTCTCTCTCTCTCCACACACACACGCCCACATGTCTCAGTCAGGAAAGCTGTGGTTTTCCATTCTCCACGCCTCCCTTCTCAGCACTCAGCGGGCCTGCTGGGGCGGAGGAGCTGCTGCAGGGGTTCTTGCCGCACTCTCTCATCCCCTCCTGGCGCTGTGTCTCTACCACTACAGAGGTAGAAGCTACTGTCTTCAGAACGGGCACTGGCCACTGTCAGAGATGAGAAGGTCAGGTTTGGATGGCTAATGGGAAAGTCATCCTCCAAGAAGCCTTGC
>CAUYLG010050239.1:0-193390 GCA_963573385.1 Cacajao melanocephalus | reverse complement strand
TGATCTCGGCTCACTGCAACCTCCGCCTCCTGGGTTCAAGCAATTCTCCTGCCTCAGCCACCCAAGCAGCTGGGACTACAGGTGCACGCCACCACACCCAACTAATTTTTGTATTTTAGTAGAGATGGGGTTTCACTATGTTGGCCAGGAGAGTCCTGATCTCTTGACCTCATGATCCGCCTGCTTCGGCCTCCCAAAGTGCTGGGATTACAGGTGTGAGCCACCTCGACTGGCCTGAGAAATCTTTATTTAAGGAGTCTTAGAGAGGGTGAATTCTCAGAGAAGAAGGCTCTGTCAGACAGAAAAGCTGAAGAGCCTTTGGTGCCCAGGAAGCATGAAACTAGCACTAAAATGATAACAGTAAGGAATGATTTATTTTTGCAAAGTACCTAATTACCTAATTAGTGTTAGTTTGCTTACGTATTGTCTTAAATACAGTCTGCTTTCATATTTGTTTAGAGCTTGCAAGTGTTTTGCTATTTTAATTAAGAGATCTGGTTTTGATGAAATGGGAATGGAAAAAGTACTGGGCAAATTGAGTGAAGGCCAGCAAAGCTGGTACTTTCGCTCTCAGGCTAGGGCTCTTCCTGGGAAACTGGTGGGGCAGGTCACTTCAGCTTCAGGGACAGCTTTTTGGTAGGCAGATAAACCCCACTGAGGCAGAAACTCCAAAATCAGAAGTTAAGAAGAAATATGCATGAAATAGCAGTTTTTATTCTTTCATCTAGACAAAAGGCTCCAAAAGGGAGGGCCATATTTACTTTTCTTAAAGAGAGGAAAAGAGTCAAGGAGGGAAGAGAGAAGGGAGAGAAAGAATGAAGGCCCTGCCTGATGGAATCTTTTCTTCAGGGGCTGTTCTAGCACTCACATCATGAGGTGCCCAGGTACTCAATAATTAATTACTTCAGGAATACCTAAAATGGCAGTCACTCCAGACTGACTCACATAAAGGATTCTCTTGGTGAGGCGGGTGGATCACAGGGTCAGGGATTCGAGACCAGCCTAACAAACATAGTGAAACCCCGTCTCTACTTAAAAATACAAAAATTTAGCCAGGCGTGGTGGTGCGCACCTGTAATCCCAGCTACTTGGGAGGCTGAGGCAACAGAATTGCTTAAACCCAGGAGGCAGAGGTTGCAGTGAGCTGACAGCATGCCACTGTACTCCAGCCTGGGCAACAGAGTGAGACTCTGTCTCAAAAATAAAAAAAAAGATAATATTTTTTCTGATTACTAAAGTTATATATATTATTTAGTATTACATTCATGTATAATATAAATATTATAATATTCATTATTTTTCTGATTAAAAGTTCTAATACTCATTTTTACTTAACCAATGGTGGTTAGGTAACTTAAGGTCTTTCTATAAATTCTAAATTGGAAAAAAGTATACAGATGAATGTAAAAATTAGATTTCACCTTATCACCCAGAGATACCTGGTAGTAACATTTTGATGTCTGTCTTTGTAGGCTTCTTGCCTTTCCATGGTCCCCTTCCCTATAAGATGACCCAGTACCAGCCAGTAGCCCTTGAAATTTAGATGCAAACATTATAAAAGAAAAAAAATGTATTAAAAAAAAAACTATATAATTATCTTCCCATTAAAAAAATTATTCCAGAAAGACATTTTGCAGACAAACTGTTATTCTCCCCTACTAGTGAACACAGACATTATCATATTTCTATTTTTTATTCTCATAAGTAACGCTGCAGTAAACAGCCTTGTATATACATTTTTTTACCAAATTTTTATTTTTTTAGGATAGCTTTACAAGTCAGAGGATCTCTAGTTTCTTCATCTATCTAGTTTCCTCATTTATGAAATGGAGGATTAAAAGAATAACTGCTTCCTGCAGTCATTAGGGAGATTAAATGAGATGATGTTTATAACTTGCTATATTTAGTGCTTGGCACATAGTAGGTACTCAGGAGAAATTTAATTTTATTATTGCTTAACCTTTTGAAGTCTTAACATATATTACCAACTACATTTCCCAAATAACTTTGAAACTCTCCTTAGCTCATTTCACTGCATCCCAACTGAATACAACTGTTTAAAAATGGTTTCATTTAGTCAGCCATCATAAGAAAATTATTAACGGATAAAAGATTCAAAATGGCAGAATCAAGTGTGAATCAAGACCATTTGGAAAGTGAACATAGAACCAAGACTTTCATTAGAGCATTGGCTTATCACGACAGTCTCATTAATACAAAAATACGACCGCCGAGGTAAGGCTGAGCTGAGCCTGATTGAATGGAGATCCTGCTACCTTCTCTGGTTCTGACTCTCCTAGTCACGTATGTCGCATACCACTTCTATGAATGGCATGGCTGATGAGGTCTGTGGTTAACAGGGCCACAACTTTTTTTAAAAAAATTCTCTGGGCTGCTTTTTCTACTTTCCCCATCCTGCGTCCCAAGCGACACAGTTCTTGTTTTTGTTTCCTAAGTCCATTTAGTGCCAGCTGTCTGTGTCCTCCTCTCCCAGACAGCACTGTTTTCCTGAACATGGGGTCGTATCTCCAACTTTAGTATGGTTAAAACGTTTGAGCCACAAAATTAGCTATCTATATGGGAAGAAAGGAATTGTGACAAGGACCATTTTCGGCTGTCCTTGAATTTTAAACATTAAAGCAGATTTATGTTATTAGTGGATTTGTATTTTAAATATTGTCAGTGCATACTTACACCAGAGGTAATGATTCTTTTATAGACTCAACAGTCTGAGTGTCAATTTTTCTGACCCTCCATTATCTGTTGGGGATATTTACTTTGCAGAAGTCAGAAAATAGAGTGGTAATTTTAAATCTGCACAAGACTGCTTCCATATTGCCAACTATTTCTGAAAATGCTAGCAAGAAAAAACAGGAGGTCCCAAGACTGTCAGCTTTGTTGGAAAGAATAAGGGATACTAAACAATTTAAGGTCTTCCTAGCAACAACTAGCATTTAATGAACCCATACTATTGAAGTGCTTTACCTATTTTTTTATATATTTTTTTGAGACAGAGTCTTGCTCTGTTGCCCAGGCTGGAGAACAGTGGCATGATCTTGGCTCACTGCAACCTCAGCCTCCCAGGTTCAAGTGATTCTCCTGCCTCAGCCTCCCGAGTAACTGGGATTACAGGCACATGCCACCACCCCAGGCTAATTTTTGTATTTTTGGTAGAGATGGGCTTTCACTATGTTGGTCAGGCTGGCCTTGAACTTCTGACCTCATGATCTGCCTGCCTTAGCCTTCCAAAGTGCTGGGATTATAGGTGTGAGCCACTGTATCCAGCTATTTAATTTAATTTTTATATCATCTGTATAAGAGACCACTTTTACACCTATAGACAGCTTAAGAACTGCACAGGGTTCACAGTGGTGGCCCCAGCATTCACAATCAGGCAGTCTGGCTCTTAGCCACTCAGATGCCTATCAATCCAACAATCCAACTCTTAATGTAGGTACTTCATATAAAACTTCACATTTATTCTAGAGAAGAATTCTTACTGGAACAAAAAGTAAGGGGCCTACTGTTAGAGTGGCATTAGTACAGGTATATTCTTGGTGACTGATGTTTTCAGATAATTATGCTGAGAGCCATTGGTTCAGGAAAGGTATCAACAAAGGCATAACAGAGTATAGAGGTATAAAGAAAGCATGTCACACATGCTATTTAGAAATGACCCAAACCTTTCTCAAAGGCTTGTTTTCCACTCTCTCCAATTAACACAAACTGTCCCTGCCACCCTCCCATTCATCAAAAACAAAGTTAACAACAAAGCAAGCTTGCAGGGTGGGGTAGGGGGGAGGTGGTGAGAACAAACTGGCCTTTGTCCTGAGGAAATCATCACATTCTCATTTCTACCCAGTGAATGACAAGTTTACCTGATCCAAGTCATTCCGTAGAGCAATTTTGCTTGTTACTAGTTCATGGGCGAGGTCGTCATTCTCTTGTTCCAGCCTCATGCTGGCCTCCTGTAATCTTCGGTTCTCCCTCTGCAGAAAAAAAGCAACAGCCGGAGGTGAGGACTAGTGCCTGGACAGACAGAAACGAACAGAACTGGTGAAGAAAAACAAGCAACAAGTGAACTTTCAAAGGTGTAAAAAGGAGAAGGCGCAAGTGGCACAGGAAGGCAGGATTGCTGTCTGGGAAACAACAGTGAGTTTAGCTAGCAATGCAGATGCGGTTCTCTACCCAGTGAAACCTGTCCCTTAAACTCTCAAGATGGAACTTCATTATAAAAAAAAAAAGTGCCACAAAGAGCAGAATTTCCGAACATATCCTCAATCCTGTGAGGTTTTTATATAGACCTAGAACACAGACACAAGCAATTCTTCATTTGAAACATGCACAGTAGTCTCACCCTTGACCTCAAGAGAAGCCACAAGACACAGTAGGAATGAAGCAGGGGGAACCACCAGACATTTCTTCAAATTGTTTTTCTAAGACAGGGTTCATATTAATTGAGTATATTTAAGAGCAGTAAATCAAGAATCATGACACATCGTTCATGACTTTGCTATCAGCTGACATTTTTATTCTTTGAGTAACATTTACTTTTCTGAACACCTATTTTTGTGTAAGCAACAGTCCTTATAAGAGCGCTAGTTTTTTTCTTTTTCGAAAACTTCAAATTAAAACATTCTGGGTAAAATAAATTACTAAGGATTTCTGCACCCCACCTTGAAAAATCTGAAACAAAGTTACATGATAAAAAAAAAAACCAAGTCACTAATTCTTATGAAGCAAGTAACTAAACATTATGAACTTGGTACGTTCACAACTATTTTCAGAATAGCTATTTCATGTCTTCCATTCCAAAGTATCAAAAGTGCTTTCTTTGCTACTATTAACAGTTATAGGAGATTCAAAAGAGAGCTGACAGGAAAGACTGATGTGATGAGACCTTCCTGTTTTTCAGATTTACACTCCTGTTTTCTGCAAAAGCAGCAAAAACTCAGACAGAGCAGTGATACAAAACCAGAAGACAAATACCTGTTTTGGAAGATAGCTTATCATAGCGTACCAGGTAAGGTGAAGTTAATTTTACATTCTATGTAACAACCTGGTGTTTGTTATATTGAAAGAAGACAGCCAGGTGCGGCGGCTCACACCTGTAATCCCAACACTTTGAGAGGCTGAGGCGGTCGGATCACGAGGTCAGGGGTTCGAGACCAGCCTCACAAACATGGTGAAACCCTGTCTCTACTTAAAAATACAAAAATCAGCGGGGCATGGTGGCATGTGCCTGTAATCCCAGGTACTTGGGCGGCTGAGGCAGGAGACTTGCTTGAACCCAGGAGGTGGAGGTTGCAGTGAGCCGAGAGAGCACCATTGCACTCCAGCCTAAGTGACAGAGTGAGACTCCGTCTCAAAAAAAGAGGAAGACAATTTCTTTCTTCTTCCTGTTTTTTAAAAGAAGGGCTAAGAAACACATGGTAAGGGCAAAGTCTGAGGCTTTCACAGAGGCAGAGGATCCATAAACAGGGAAGGCCATCAGAGAAGTTAAAGGATGAACCTGCACCTTGGTTATACCAGCCAACAGGGCCCCCTTTTGTATTTTCTTTTGGAAAAAAAAAATAGAATAGTTGGAGAATGTTGAAACATTATTGAAAAAGATATCTACTAAAAAAGATAAAAACAATCCCAAATCACTTAAATACTTTAAATAAATTCATGATAGAATTCCACTCAGTGTTAAAATACTGGAGACGGCTGGGTACAGTGGCTTGTCCCTGTAATTCCAACACTTTGGGAGGCTGAGGCTGGAGGATTGCTTGAGCCCAGGAGTTCAAGACAAGCCTGGCCAACATGGTGAAACCTCATCTCTCCTAAAACAAAATACAAAAATTAGCCAGGTGTGGTGATGCACACCTGTAATCCCAACTGCTCGGGAGGCTGAGGCAGGAGAATTGCTTAAATCTGAAAGGCAGAGGTTGCAGTGAGCCAAAATTGCACCACTGCACTCTAGCCTGGGTGACAAAGTACAGTCTGTCTCAAAAGTAAAAATACAAAAACAAAAACAAACAAACAAAAAACTAATAACAGGAAATGCTTATGCTGCCTTGTAGGAAAAATAAATAAAAAATAACTGGAGAATCTCATTATATAACAATATAAACAACAGACATTAACTGTAGGTAATACATTTTCTTTATTGTTGTCCTTGTCCTTTTAAAAATGTTTTTAAGTTTTCTATAATGAATATATATTTGTAATAGGATTTAAAAATAGTCTCATTAAGAAAAAAAGCAAGTCAGAATTTTACTTCCATTGGAAGGGATAAGATGCCAAAATGAGAAAAAAATGTTTAAGTCCACTTCTATTAGAAGGTCGTATTCTACACAAAACCATACTGAATCCTCCTTTTTGACCAAGATTTATAATGTAACCCCTCAGAAGTGCTGCCTTGCTAGGAACTCTTTCCCCAGATGTTCCTGAGAAGACTGTGTGTGCTCTTGCAGGGGCAACTTGTACTCATCAGATTCTGTCTGTTTCCTCAATCTACAGAAGTGCCATCCTCCCACAAAAGCATGATAAATGTGGAGACTAAAAAACAGGTTTCTAAAAAGCCAGAGCTTCTACAATGGAATCTTTCAATCTTTGCCTAAGTAACACGATTTCTAGCAGGCGCTGGAGAGTTAGACTTTATTTCTGATATATCTATTACTCCTTTTCATTTCTTGTAGAAAATGTAGATTAAAAAAAAGATGAGAAACTTTTTCAACAAATTTCCTCCTAGCCAGGAAAGAGTAACAATACCAGCTAAATTTCAACATGACTTATTTCACAATGCAGGCTGCTTACGCAGGGAAGAGATTTTTCTCATTTTTTGATACATCTCTTCAAGAAACTAGGATAAGGCTACTTCAATAGCTATTCCTGAGTTAAGCGTCCTATTGCTGTTGAAATTGTACTTGTAGAACCCCCAAGTACAAAAAGCTCCCTCAACTATTATGTACATTACATTCATTTGGCACAAGTGAAAATGTTGCCACTACCAGTTTTTCAGGTTACAGTTATATGCTTAGAATTGAGTTGAAGTAACCTCCAGGTAAAGTCGTAGGATGTTCGTGGAAAAGTACTTTGTTCAAGTATTTAGAAATCATACCAGGTAGCTACTTCACTGTTGATAAGAGATGCATGTCTGATGGATTAGCTGTTATATAAGAAAAAGGTATGAGTTCAGCTGAAATTCTGACTAGTAACTTCTCATTACAATGACTGTTGCAATGAAACTCTTCCTTACAGACACACAGCTAAAGGGGTAAGGGCAAGGGTGGGAAAAGATTTGGGAGAAACTGAGTGTCTCAGGGTCCCTGCAAAGCAAAATAGCCTAGAGGGCACGCCTACTGGCTTTTGCTTTAGCAAGAAGCTTCAATTCAGTGTCTGCAAAGCAAGCAGTACAGTGGGAAGTGTCAGACTCCTGCTCTGCACTCACAGACAAGTGGGAAAGCAAGCTACGGGGCCAAAAATGCAGTATCGTCCTCCAAAGTATGAACCCAGGGGTGTCCTCATGAGTCCTCCAAAGCCACTGAGTGCTCCTGAGCACTACAGTGAGACCCTGCTACTGAGATGGAGATTTTCTACAAAGAACTTGCCACACTTGCCAGAACTTAGCCCACAGAGGGCTAAACAGAGCTTATATTACTTGGCTGTCTTTTCTAGTTCTTCTCAAGGAGCCAAAACTGTTTTCAAACTGACTGATTCCAGAAAAAGTCTGCCTGTATACTAGAATGGAGAAGATCGTTTGGTTTTCATGGACTACCTTTCATAGGAAAGGTAGTAACCCTGCTTGGTTTATTTTGAAATGTTGACAAGGGTTGTCCAGGGGAGACAGACTTAAAGTCACCCCCAATAACTTCAGTCAGCCCAGAGAAATTCACATGCTGTAAGTCTGCACAAGCAGACGTGCTGAATGCTCAAAGCCTGTAAACAAAACAGGCATATTGGTTCCCTCTTGCTTTCCAGAAAAGGAGACACTGCTTACATAACTCTTAAAACTCACATCACACTATCTGAAACATATACTCCCCCATCTCATAACAACTGACACCATTTGAATAAAAACCAGGTAACAACTGTCCTCATACTTTCTCCCCTCATGGATAGGAGATGTACAGCTGGGAAAGTTTGGTTAGTAACTTTTGGGAGGAGGATACTGCATTTTTCAAAGACACAGACACTGATGTTACAGACATACATAGATTAAAAAAAAAAACTTACCTCCTCAAAAGTCCTAGACCAACTACCGTTTTCAATCATAGGTACAAAGACAATTGAAAAAAACAAAAGAATATCCAATGAAATTGAACACCTACTAAAATATTTATGAAATGGCAATAACAAAAACAGACACTTCTTAATGCTCTTTTGCTTTTCCTTTGAGTGTCATATAACTCTAAGTTCTCTCTGTGACTGTAAACATTCAGTGGAACAAAGTATACTTGAGGCAGCCAGTGGGCAAGTCTGAACTCAGGAAGACTCATATCCTAAAACTCCTCCCTCTCCACAATGCTGCTTAGTTTGCATGAACGACTCAAATGCCCTATGTGGAACTACTAGCAACTACAGTGTGAGTTGTTGATACTGTGTTGTCAAAGCTGGGTGGAAGGAACTTCCTTATATGACAAGGTCAGAAATCTTGCGAAATAGTTCATCTTCAGACAAAAGAAGGAAATTGCTGGGCAGGGTAATGCAAAAGAAAAATGAATCCCAGATCTCATTTGTACCTAGGGGCTGAAGTCTGGGTGAAAAAGTTCTAGGGATTGTGAACGTCATTTATTCCAAAATGAGAAGCCGTAAAAATGTGAACTGGTAATTAAAAGTAAACTAAGCTTTAAAGGAAAAAATGACAAGGAGGGAGGCAGCTTTATAAACCCTAGCTCAATATTTTGGGTGTTGTCTGCTGCTATGATGAATTTTTGGCACATGTTTTTAAAGACTTTTAAGGGTCAAGAGAAAATGTTTTTCTAAAAGACGCAGTGCAAACGTATTAACAACACCACACTCAACTCTCACATATTTTCTTCTGGATACCTCTTTCAAAAGAGTTGATAACTTTCATATTCAAGTTTTCAAATGCCTATAGATAAAACGTTTAAATATCTGTGTTGTCCATAAGTGACGATCTGAGAAAAAAAATACGAATATTTGAAACTTTTGTGCTTCCCTCCTTTATCCATCACATCTAATTTTAACTTTCTAGTGGAAATTTTCAAATTTTTAAATGTCAAACTAAAAACAAAATCTTGTCAGTAATAAATGACAGCTGGCCAAACAGACCGCATTTCTTTCAGCACTTGAAAAACTATCTTAGATTATACTCTTACACAGGGGTCAGCAAACTTCTAGTGTAAATTGCCAGACAGTAAATATATTAGGCTTTGCAGGTCGCATGGTCTATGTTGAAATTTCTCAACTCTACCAGTGTCATACAAAGGCAGCCATATGTAATAAATAAATAAATAGGTGTGGCTGTGTTTCAATAAAACTTGGTTTACAAAAACTGGCAGTGAGCCAAATTTGGCCTATAAACCAGTTTGCAGATCCCTGCTCTACTCTATTACACAAATCAAATTTTCAAAAGGCAAATGCATTCTAAATGATATAGAAACATATTAGTGTCAGGTAATTTTCTTAGTAATACTTAGAAAAGAAAACTTCCTAAAAATTAAAGCAAGTTTCTTGAAAACTCTGAAGATCATCAATAAACACACTAGAAATTCTTCGTGTGCATAACGCATATTCTTCCCCCAAGTGTTAAGTATAAGGGACTGAGCAGACCAGCATTGTTAGAAACCGCCCACTCCTTTTTTAGCTATATTGCTTGAGAAGCCAAAAGGATTTAGTTTTGCATCTTCACCATCCTACATCAATGAACTCTCTGCGTTATCCAAGGTCAAAGAGAAAGTGGCAACCTTCTGAAGTTTATCATTAAGTTGTCATAGGCATATAGAAACCATCCTCGTGTCTATTACTATTTCTTAAAAGCATATTATTTCATAATGTATTATTTCCAAAAGCCAACACGGTTTCTAGGATGTGAAAAAATAATAAAAATGTAAGTTTATTGGCTATGGCAGAAAAAACCTTTTTTTTTTTTTTGAGACCGAGTCTCACTCTGTCACCCAGGTGGGAGTGCAGTGGCATAATCTGGGCTCACTGCAACCTCTGCCTCCCAAGTTCAAGAGATTCTCCTGCCTCAGCCTCCCAAGTAGCTGGGACTACAGGTGTGCGCAACCACACCCAGCTAATTTTTGTATTTTTAGTAGAGATAGGGTTTTACCATTTTGGCCAGGCTGGTCTTGAACTCCTGACCTCAAGTGATCTGCCCACCTCACCTCCCAAAGTGCTGGGATTATAGTTGTGAGCCACTGTGCCCAACCAGAAAAACATTTTTCAAAGTTGGATTCACTTATCTTGACTCCCATGAGTAAGAAAGGGTCTAACACTGAAAAGGGCCCAAAGGTTTTTTTTAAAAAGTCTATTCCCTCTTTTTTATAGGCAAGAAGTGTATCCTAATTTAAACTTTTCTTCATTTGTCAAGTTTAAAAGAAATGTGATAATTGCTCTGAACTATTTTATTAGATATGTAAGGATGGCAAAAAAAGTACAATTAAGCTTTATTTCAAATATTTCATTTGTATTATTTTTACTATGCATAATAGCTTGATTTGAAACTACATGTAGGGGCAATTGCTCTACAAAAATTAGTATATGCAAGAAAAACTCTGTAAACACAGAAGAATCATTTTCTTTGTTTAAATGACATTTTGATTTTAAAAATTACTATGTTTAATCTCAAGAGCGAGGTTAAGCAGTCTAAATTTAATTGTACTGAACATGTATAAGACTTCAATTAGAAATTACGTATTTATAATACTATCCGTGTCCCAAACCCAAGAGAGTTTAAACATTCCAGATTCTTTTAGTATTTTCCCATCTAGAACAGGTAACCTTTACTATGCTTTGGGAGATTCACTGAATTTAATTAATTAGCTGTGTTTTTTAAGGCTTAACTCTCATTTGTGCAAGTAGTCCTTTAATTAAACCAGAAAAGAATATCATTCTCCAAAGGTAGCTGAAGGCTGCAGATCTCCAAAAAGTACCATCTACTGATAACATCACTAGAAAACTTCCCTCACAGTAGAAACAATTCATCTCTTTAAGATCAAAAACATTTTAATTTCTGAAACTGGTAACTTCGCTTATTAAGGGCTAGTTACTATGTTTCTAAAATATACTAAAACAGCTACACATATTGATGAATGTGCGTTTTCTGGGAACCTGTACAAAAATGAAAAAAAAAATGCTTATTTCTACAGCCAAATCTTCATCCTACGTTTTACCTCATTAGAAAATCAAACACTAAATTTACAAACCAAAATATTAGAGCAGACAAAGAATTTTACACAAATCTGGCCAGGTCCAAGTTAAGAAGGAAGATAAAAGAGATCTGAAATAAATATTCTACACATTCTTCCTCCAAAAAAGTTTCCTTTCTATCTCTTGGAATCTGGTCATGAAGAGAAACAGAAAGAGTAAAGGCTATAAGCAGTCATTATGGTGCTCACTGAGTTTAAAATATAAACTGATGCCAAGACCAGACAGCACAGGCAGTGCATATAAATGTATTACCTACTTACATATGTTTATGTCTGTGTGTGTATACATATAATGTGCAACACTGTTCTATCTGGAAATTAAAAATTAATGCACCACCCACTGTGCTGGCTTTTATCCTATAAATATGGACTCATATGAGATCAATAGTCACTAGTTACTCTAATTTCAACAGAAAGCTCTCCCTCCTGCAAGGCTTCTACACAGGTACCTCGGCTGTAACTTAGGGTTCATGAAAGGAAAAGGGTAGGCTAAATGACAATCGTCTTGGAATATTCTTCTTTTTTTTTTTGCAGGGTGGAGAGATGTAATTCATATACCATAAAATTCATGTTTTTAAAATGTACAATTTAGTGGCCGTGTGCGGTGGCTCACACTTGTAATCCCAGCACTTTGGGAGGCTGAGGCAGGTGGATCACCTGAGGTCAGGAGTTTGAGACCAGCCTGGTCAACATGATGAAACCCCAACTGTACTAAAAATACAAAAATTAGCTGGGCATGGTGGTACACACCTATAATCCTAGCTACTCAGGAGGCTGAGGCACAAGAATCACTTGAAACCCGGGAGGTGGAGGTTGTAGTGAGCCGAGATTGCACCACTGCACGCTAGCCTGGGTGACAAGAGTGAGACTTTGTCTCAAAACAAAAAATAAAAAATAAAAAAAATATAAAAAATCAAATGTACAACTTAGTGATTTTAGTATATTCACAAAGTTGTGCAATCAAAATTACTTCTTAATTCCAGAAGATTTTCATGATACTTTGAGTTTTAAAATTTAAATTTATACCAAAACTATTTCACCTCTTTCTTTATAGTTGAGATTTAAGTGTTGAATAAAGGTGAATACAGCGATATAGCCTGAGCATGAAAATATTTTGTAAAGCAAGAAGTATGATTGTTAAGAGCTACCTCTACAGTCTTGGATCTTTAATCCCACCTCTAGGTTCCCTGTGATAGTCTTTTTTTTTTTTTTGGTGGGATAGAGTTTCGCTCTGTCACCCAGGCTGGAGTGTAGTGGTGTGATCTTGCTTGCTGCAACCTCTGCATCCCGGGTTTAAGCAATTCTCTGCCTCCTGAGTAGCTGGGATTACAGGCGCCTACCACCACACCTGGCTAATTTTTGTATTTTTTGTAGAGACAGAGTTTCACCATCTTGGCCAGGCTGGTCTTAAACTTTTGACCTCATGATCCACCTGCCTCGGCCTCCCAAAGTGCTGGGATTACAGCCCTGAACTACCACGCCCGGCCTGACAGCCCTTTTACGTACACTACCATGTCCAAGAGAAATAGCACTGAACTGAAATCCCTCTTAAAATATCTTATTATATAACATATCTGGGCTTTAAAAAATAAATTTTCTAAAACCTTCCTAGCTTTCTTGTCAGATGGCAAGCTAGGCCGTACAAATGACTTTTTAAGCAGTAGAGATTCTAATGTTGAGGAGGGGTTGTTACCGAACTGGTGCAAGCTCTCACTCATTGCCCTCAAAGATCTTCCCAAGTCAGTCTTTAAGAGTTTACATTAGCTGGGTTCCCAGTCCAAGATCCATGAATTATAAAATGCCCATTCCCAGGACAGAGATCTTATTCTTCACAGGATTAAATTTAGAGTATGTAAAAGGTATTTTCCAACTTTGCTACTTTAATTAAGATAATTATAATATGGCTTCTTAAATTACATACTGATCACCTGAAAAACCAAATATGTTGATGGTTAGAAGCTTATGTTGTTGATTGCCACCTTGAAAATGTAATTATAATCTAAGAACTATAAATTTGCCAAGTGTATTACCAGGGCAAATGCCTAGACATTATTAAAGGAGTACAGAGATATTAGATAAATGTACTGACAAGTTATCACAATAATATAAAAGAAATAGCGATAGAGGGTATCAGATATGTGCAAATAAGAAGCAACAATACTCGAACTTAAAAAGTAATGCCTGCATTCAAAACAAAAAGTTTAATCCTACTTTGATCTCTCAAAAACTATACATGTATACATACCTGCTTTGGCACAAAAAAAGATTTAAGACACAATAACAAGTTCAATTCCAGCCTGATGTTAAATGTACAAGTTTGGTCTTTCATTTCACTCTTATTTTAAAGCACTCTTCACAGAATTTTATTCATAACAATGGTAGTAATAAGAAAATTAGAATAATATAAGCAAAAGAAGAGCTCCATTTTGGATGCTTAATAATAGTTTATAATTACTGCCTTCAAGCTTTTCTAAAGCAGCATGCTATATGATTTACATTGAAAGCTGGTTTTATTGAGGAGATGTTGTGAAAATTAAGCTTCACACATTATCTATGAACACCTTACTGTTAGAGTTATCTACTATAGCAGTATGTGGGATTTTATCATCAGATCTTGAACCACTTCTGTAAGCAAGGGGAGGGTATTGGTTAGCAATACTTGAGAGAACTGAGAACAGTCCACAATGGAGTAGAGGGGAAGACCCATATAAGGTGGTATTATTCTAGTAATAATTGCATAATTTGTAGTAGTAGCCTTCATAAAAGAACAGCCATTTCTTGAACAAAACTATGAGCTGAGTCCTTAACATACAGCATCCCTCATCCTTGCAACAATCCATCAAAAAATCCGACACACTATACCTTTTACACATGATGAAGAGGTTCAATAACTAGTCTAAGATGCTGAATGGTGGCATAAAGATTAAAACTCTCAATTTGAAGTCTAAATTCTGTGCTCTAAAAAATAAGCAAGATTTGAATTCAGGTCTGACTACAAAATCTACATCCTGCTACCATGTTCCTCTGTATACATCCTGTGCGACTCAGTTCAGTCATAGAGATAAGATATACTGTGTGACTATGCTGCCATGTCCAGCTCTGACCACATAAAGGTAACTCTAGTCACAAAAGTGGAAGTTGTTCCAATGTGGGTGATTTAATTAATCACGCCACACAGTCCATTTCTTGGCAGGACATTTTGGCACTGGTGCTCGGTGCTGAAAATACAATATTCTTTTATCTTAGTGTATGGATGTGGAGGGAGAAGAAGCTATTATGCATCTGTATGAGTCTGAAAAATTAAAGCATGTTGAAGAGAAACAATATTTTACTTGGAGAAAATAAGTTGGAAATAAGTGTTTCCCAACACTGAATCCTGGGAACAGTGTTGCTAATTACCATTAAAGAGATTCACAATTAATGAATGTATGAAACTGAAATTAAGTCAAATATCATTTTTGTTCATAAATTTGTCTGGAAATAAATGTTGCAACAAACACCATTACTGCGCTCCATATACCTTTGTGGTTTTTATTTTTCCTTCCAAGTGAGTTGGTATTTTTAACATTTGCTACAGACAAAGGCAACTTTGAAACATCCTTCTCAGTCTTGGAACAGTTCACCTGCTAAAAGTCTTTGTGGATATGACCATGCACAGCTAAAACAGTACTTTGCCATTTTTCCTTTTTGTTTCATTTTTGAAAGTAGAAAGCCACTTTCTTTTTCCCCTCTCTTTCTCTCAGCTTCTTATGAAGATTCCCAGTATAAATGCAACAGCTGGAGTTACCTACAAATATACAAACTGAAAGAAAAGAAATATTATGGTTGGCTATTAGGGAGTCTCCTGAAATGAAGACATACCTGGACAGTTAGCATAATCAGAGAGCATCTAAATCATTCAAGGAGGAACAGAGGGAATTGAACTTGCCACAGTTGGTGCTTTAAGTAAAAAAAAAAAAAAAAAAAAAAAAAAAGATACTTTGCTGAGGTGGGGAATGGTGGCTGGTGCCTGTAATCCAAGCTACTTGGGAGACTGAAGTGGGAGGACTGCTTGAGGCCAGGAGTTCAAGAGCAGCCTGGGCAACACAGCAAGACTCAGTCTCCTTTAAAACAAAAAAGAAGGTACTTCGATAGATGCAAAGTATTTCTCATACCTTGTATCTATCCATTGGGTCTTCCTGTTGCAGCTGACTCTCTCGCATTGTCTGATATTCTTTCTCATATTTCTTCAGCTTCTTGGTTGGTACCTGCAGGGATTTGAGGAGAACCATGTTAGACAAGGAGACCATTTAGGAAAAAATATTTCAGGTGTGTTTGCTAGTTAAATTTCTGGCATTCTAAGGGAACATGCCCAACTCAAAGTTAGAAGAAAAATATAGACTCCAGAGTAGGGGTTGGGAAACTTATCCTGTAAAGGTCCAGACAGTATATATTTGAGGCCACCGTCTAGGTTGCAATTCAACTCTGTCGTTATTGCACAAAACCTGCCATGGGTGATACATAAACAAATGAGCCTGGCTGTGTTCCAGGAAAGCTTTATTTACAGAAACAGGCCACACTTTGTCCACTTCTGTTCTATATAGTATTGCTGACGTCACAACCTTCTCTTGCTAATGTATTTAATAGTGCTATTAATTTTAACTTTCTTAAGTATAATTCACTCATATCCTTTTATTAGGTTGAAAATGAAAATTATTATTTTATACAAGTAAAAAATGGAGCTACAAGAAATATTCTAAAATGAGCTGAGTGTGATGGCTCATGCCTGTAATCCCAGCACTTTGGGAGTCCAAGGCGGGTAGATCACTTGAGGTCAGGAGTTTGAGGCCAGCCTGAAACCCCATCTCTACTAAAAATACAAAAATTAGCCGTGCATGGTGGCAGGCATCTGTAATCCTAGCTATTTGGGAGGCTGAGGCAGGAGAATCGCTTAAACCTTGGGAGGCATAGGTTGCAGTAAACTGAGACATGCCTGCCACTGCACTCCAGCCTGGGTGATAGACCAAGACTCAGTCCCCCGCTCCCCCACCAAAACAAACAAACAAACAAACAAAATATATATATATATATAATATATATAAAACGGTAGTATACTGAAAAGAAAGAAGGTTCTAATGTTTAACAATGAAAACTCAAATATAGAATCATTGTGCTGTATGAGATAATAGAAAGTCATCTAAACAACTCTTTTATTTCTTGCTAAAATTATGTCATCCACAAAGACAGCAGTTTACTGTTTTCTGAAAAAAAGACTAGAATCCTATGGACTCACAGAATTTTAAAAATAAACAAATAAGCACAGCATAGTATAACAGCCCTCAGTAAACATATATTTAACCTCTCTTAGGACACAGCGGTGCATGCCTGTAGTCCCAGCTATTTGGGAGACTGAGATGGAACAATCACTTGAGTGCAGAAGTTCCAGGCAGCAGGGCACTCTGAGGGCACATGTGAACATCCACTTACTCTAGCCTGGGCAACAGAATAAGACTTTTTTATTTTTGGAGACGGAGTTTCACTCTGTCGCCAGGCTGATGTGCAGTGGTGCAATCTTGGCTTACTGCAACCTCCACCTCCCGGGTTCAAGTAATTCTCCTGCCTCGACCTCCCGAGTAGTTGAGACTATAGGAGCGTGCCACCAGCCCAGCTGATTTTTGTATTTTTAGTAGAGATAGGGTTTCACCATGTTGGCTAAGATGGTCTCGATCTCTTGACCTTGTGATCCACCCACCTCGGCCTCTCAAAGTGCTGGAATTACAGGTGTGAGCCACTGCGCCCGGCTGAGACCCTGTCTTTTAAAACAAACAAAAAAAAACTCTCCTAGCCTCAGTTTCTTCATCTATAAAATAGCAGGTAAACAAAATTTCTACCTCATAATGGTGTAGGAGAATTAAATGAGTTAAGAGAGGTATCCAAAACAATGCCTTGTTCATGGACATTTTTAAAATTGTTTTTTTAAATAAGTATTCATTCAAAATTAAGGTATTAGAACTCATTCTGTTCTATAATATATATTAAATCTACTTTTAGCTTTTCTTTGGACAATCAAATTTATAGAATTCCTTTATTTATGTTATTTTAACTTTTATAGAGATGGGGTCTGGCTATGTTGCCTAGGCTGGTCTCAAACTCCTGGGCTCAAGTGATCCTCCTGCCTCAGCCTCCCAAAGTGTTGGGATTACAGGCATGAGGCACTATACCTAGTCTATGATTCCTTTAAACATCAAAGCCTTTCCTTAATGTTTTCGTTTCGTTTAAATCACAAACGTGCTATGTTGCAGACTTCTTGTGTACTCTGTGACGGCAAGGATGATGTGTTGCCCTCGGTATCTGCCATAATACCTAATAGTGGTTATTTGGCCCATGCTAGGCCCTCAACAGATTGTTCCTTGTTGAGTTTAACATATGGTATTTAGAAAATATATATGTATGAGTGAGAGAGAAAAAGAGAATGGAAAGCATCTAGCATGAATATATAATTATCTCACAATTTCCTTATTTTCATTAAAATGAGGACAGTATTAATTCTCTGGCATCTGGCCAGATAATTTGTTAAATAAAAAACAAAGACACCAGGTGTCATTCCCCATCTTATTCTAATTACTTTCTTCTTCCTATCCAGGAACGCTATGAAGTACTAGCATTATCTGCTTCTGACCACAATTGGGAAGTTTCAAACTCAGTCCAAACCTGATAGATGATACAAACCAGTCAACAACTACATTATAAGAATATTCATCTGACTGGGAATGTCTCTCCAGTCAAACAGGGAGTGAGGACATTTTACAGGGTGTAACTGAATTGCAAAGCCACTGCTGAATATTGTTATGAGAAACACTAACCCTTTATGACTCCATCTCGAGACCTCTAACAGTATGCTATGACCAACTAGAGTGCAATGGAAAGGAAAGCACCACCTGCCAACTGTGTACCCTCACAGATCATTAGATAAATGAGGGAAATATACATGATCATGTGTTAACAAAATAACAACGACATTATTTTTCCTGGCTTGGATAGCAGTCTCAATTTCCCTTAGTTTTATTTTCTCTCTATATATTAATCATACACTGAGAAAACCAAAAATAGACTCTAAAGATGAAGTTGCAGATCACTAGCACTATAATAGCCCTGGAGCTATAGAAAAAGGGGACACTTCAGGGTTTTAAGCGGTGACAAGGTATCGCCAATGTTTCCCTAGGAGCAGGAACAAGAGCCACGGGAAGCAGCTACAGGTATTGTGAGGAGAAAGCCCACTCCAGCAGCCATTTTCCCAGCAGATCTAAAGTATTTCAGTATTTCTACAGCAGGAATACCATACCACTGGACACCAGGCTGAATATTGGTCCCGTGTTGAAGTATTTTCTATATGGTTCTACAATGGATCCACTCACCAATGACTGAATTATATACTGGAAGCTTGTAAATTCTAAAACCATATTTTTAAATTTCAAACTATTACTAAGATTTCTTTTACATGTAAGAGAAAAAAAAATGTCCTTTTAAAAGGATATTTTTACATGTCCATTTAAAAGTCACTTTTGCTACTTATATTAAAAGGTTCATTTCAAAGTGAAATATTAAAAAAAAAAAGGCAATAATCACTCTCAATAAACGAATCCTTTCCCATCTGGCTGAGATTCTAGGATGTTTGGCTTCATCTTGTTCAGGGAAACAGAGCAGGTTCCCAGAACAATATGTTGCTAGGAAACCTTCCAAGCCAAGCTTATTTATCTTGTTTGGTGGGGTCATAGCAAGCATCCACCTGTGTGATTGGCACATCGTAAAAGGGGGGAAAGGGTGGAGGAGAAAGAGACGGGAGAGCTGATATGAAACTCTTGTTATTAATGAGGTAATCAAAGAAAACAGACTTTGTTTTTAAAACCATATTTCAGGACAAAAATTGATATTATTTTAGGGAATACTGAATGGAATACAGAAGCTTGAAATTTTTCTTACTAGAGAAAGAAATGTAAAAACCTCTTCAGGGTTGCGCGCGGTGGCTCGCGCCTGCAATCCCAGCACTTCAGGAGGCCAGAGCGGGCAGATCACCTGAGGTCAGGAGCTCAAGACCAGCCTGACCAACATGGTGAAACCCCGTCTCTACTAAAAATACAAAATTATCCAGGCATGGTAGTGCATGGCTGTAATCCCAGCTACTCGGGAGGCTGAGGCAGGAGAATCACTTGAACTTGGGAGGTAGAGGTTGCAGTGAGCTGAGATGGTGCCATTGCACTCCAACCTGGGCAACAAGAGCAAAACTCCGTCTCAAAAAAACAAAACAAAAATAAACAAATAACCCTCTTCAGTATGTAGTTTTAATTAAAAGAACAAAAAGTCACTAAGAGTTATTAGAATTGAGACATTGTATAAGGAAGTGTGCGCTTGAAGAATGTGTTAAGAATCACCAGTCCTTTTAAATGTCTACCTAAAGCTGGGGTCCCGTCCCACCAAATGTCCACACTCTGTCCTTCTAGTATTTCTTAAGTTCAAGAAATGTTCAAAGAATCTCTAATTGTTTGATGTATGCATCTGATGATGCGCATTCACTACTTTGAAATGGCATTTATTAATAAGAGCCAAACAAACAAATAGAAAAAGAAAAAAAAAAAGGATACCCATTCATGGCAAGACAACTCCTAACATGTATGATTAGCAGTCATTTAAATAATCCACCAAGGCTTGACATTGTGGACTTGATAACTACATTGGGGAAGGCAGCATTTATGACAGAAGCAGTGTTTTCACCTTTTAAACAGTTTACAATGTTTATATTTCACACTGTGCTTGGCCCTGACATTGAAATTCCTAACATAAATATCCATTTACACAGAATTAGAAAATCGGAGTTGGAGGGACCTTCGGAGACTACTTGTCTGGTACCATCCCTTCTTTAAAATAAAGAAACTGAACAAATGTGCTAGGATCCTGGATGGAGCCACCTGGTAGCAGCAGAGCAAATGGGTCTACTGCCTCTCTGGTCTGCACTCCACTCCTTCTGGGTACTGGGCCACCTCTCAGGTGCAGTGTTTCCCAAACTTCAGTTATTCAAATACCACTTTCATTATTTTTGCCATATCCATTCACAATATACTATTTTCTTTCTTTCTTTCCCCTTCCTCCCTTCTCCTTCTCTTTTTTTTTTTTTTTTTTTTTTTTGAAACGGAGTCTCACTCTGTCGCCCAGCCTGGAGTGCAGTGGTGCAATCTAGGCTCACTGCAACCTCCACCTCCTGGGTTCAAGAGATTCTCCTGCCTCATTCTTCCAAGTAGCTGGAGCTACAGGCGTGTGCCACCACGCCCAGCTAATTTGTGTATTTTTAGTAGAGACAAGAGTTTCATCGTCTTGGCCAGGCTGGTCTCGAATTCCTGACCTCATGATCCACCCACCTCCACCTCGGCCTCCCAAAGTGCTGGGATTACAGGCATGAACACCATGCCTGGCCTCTTTCTTTCTTTTTTGAGACAGAGTCTCCCTCTATTGCCCAGGCTAGAGTGCAGTGGCTCAATCTTGGCTCACTGCAACCTCCGCCTCCCAGGTTTTAAACAATTCTCCTGCCTCAGCCTCCTGAGTAGCTGGGACTACAGACGTGTGCCACCACGCCCAGCTAATTTTTTGTATTTTTAGTAGAGACAGGGTTTCACTGTGTTAGCCACGATGGTCTCAATCTCCTGACCTTGTGATCTGCCTGCCTCAGCCTCCCAAAGTGCTGGGATTACAGGCATGAGTCACTGCACCTGGCCCTTTCTTTTTATATTTTGTTTTATTTTTTTGAGACAGAGTCTCACTCTGTTGTCCAGCTTATCGCAACCTCTGACTCCCAAGTTCAAGCGATTCTCCTGCCTCAGCCTCCTGAGGAGCTGGGACTACAGGCACACACCACCACACCCAGCTAATTTTTATATTTTTCGTAGAGACAAGGTTTCCCCGTGTTGGTCAGGCTGATCTCGAACTCCTGACCTCAGGTGATCCACCCACCTTGGTCTCCCAAAGTGCTGGGATTACAGGCATGAGCTACTGTGCCCGGCCAAAATCAACTAATTTTTTTACATACATTTATTTAACAAGAAAACATTCCATTTGGAATCAACATAGAGAACTATGGTAGGCAGAATAATGTCCTTCCAGAGATGGCTGCATTTTAATCCCTAGAACTTGTGAATGTGTTACCTTATATGGTCAAATGGATTTTGCAGATATGATTAAGGTTAAGCACCTTAAGATAGGAAGGCTATATTAGATTATCTAAGTGGGTCCACTGAAATCATGTGAATCATTAAAAGAAGAGAAGCTTTCAGGACTTCATTCAGATGTCACTACTGCAGAAGGATCAAAGAAATTCTGTGTTGCTGGCTTTGAAGACAGAGGCAGAGGTCCGTGAGTAAGGCAATGTAGGCAGCCTCTAGAAGCTGGAAAAGGCAAGGAAACAGATTCTCCCAAAGAACCTCCAGAAGGGAAGGCAGCCCAGCCAATACCCTCATTCCTAGTCCATTGAGACTCATATCAGACTTGTACAAAGCTGTATACTAAAAGATTTATCTTTGTGGTTATTTGTTATGGGAACAATGAGAAACTAAAACAACATATTATAAACAACTACAATTAGTTGAGCTACTAAATATTTACAAACAAAACTCAGTTGAAACTCTTAACACTTTTGCTGCAGGCAAGATAAGAACTCCCCTGTGCTTTATTTTACAACCAACTGCAAATTATGTCAATGTAAAGTCAACTAAAAACTATTAACCCTTATGTTATAAACATCAGAATACCAAATAGACAGGAAGCAAAAAATAAAAACAACTCAACCCCAGCCCATGCATATATTCACTCGGTGCCTTTCTGCTTTCTCCCTCAGATCACTAGTGGCAACTGGTTGCACCAGTTGTACCCAGTTCTTGCCCAGGATCTGTGCAGTGTCCACTGATATTTTCTATTATGTTTCATTGTATTCCACAATGATTTCACAGACCCTCTAAAATGATTTCACAACTAGCAGTTTGAAGGACACTGCACGACATGAAATGGGCTTTCTCATCTATTGCCCTGATGATAATACTCAGAGGATTATAATTCTAAATCACTGGAGAAGCTTTATTAACTCTACATATCACCAATACCCTCACCTGCCTTTTACAGACAAGAGTGGGTCCTTGTCAGCTTTTATCAGGAAATACAAATAAAAGAGCCTAATGAGTTTAAGGCAAACGGGACTGGTAGGTGAACAGCCAGGGAGTGTTAAACAGTGACTTTCAATAACAGGAAAAGACAGAGCACAATAATTACTCATTTGCCTTCCTCTTTCTCAATATTAGTCATGCTGGCCTCAGTCAGAGATATGGGAGGGGAAGACTGAAAAGAATACACCCAACTTTCTTCATTCTCCATGTTCTCTCTCTTCTTCTCATTCAAGGTGTTTATTTCTTATTTGTATATGTGACTCTCGTAGATTGAATATGTATTAATTGTGTTGTATTTCAATAATTATCAGATGAATTTGCCTTAATAATCATCTCACTAATCCTATCAACCAGTGTTATCAACCTATTTTGTATTTTTACTTTCATTTATTTCAAATACTTACTAATATTTGAATTTCACATGCATTGATTATTTCTTTTCTTTTCCTCTCCTTTCCTCTCTTTTCTTTTCTTTTTGCATGCCACCATGCCCAGGCTAATTTTTGTATTTTGAGATGGGGTTGGCCGGACTGGTCTCAAACTCCTTACCTCAAGTGATCTGCCCGCCCTCCTCAGCCTCCCAAGTGAGTTATTTCCAATAAAACATATTTTGGCCGGGTGTGGTGGCTCATGCTTTTATTCTCAGCACTCTGGGAAGTCAAGGTGGGCGGATCACTTGAGCTCAGGAGTTCAAAACCAGCCTGGACAACACGGTGAAACCCTGTGTTTATAAAAAATACAAAATTAGCTGAGTCTGGTGGCACATGCCTGTAGTCCCAGCTACTCGGGAGGCTGAGGTCGGGGGGATCCCCTGAGCCTGGGAGGCTGGGTTGCAGTGAGGTGAGATCATGCCATTGCACTCCAGCCTAGGTGACAGAGTGAGACCCTGTCTCAAAACAAAACAAACAAATAAAAACATATTTATTTGCTTACATAAAAGATTTGGTTAGGTTTCCTGATTATCAAACTCAATCATCTTTTTTTTTTTTTTGAAAGACAGGGTCTTGTTCTGTTGCTCAGACTGGAGTGCAATGGTGCAACCACAGCCTTGAACTCCTGGACTCAAGTGATCCTCCCACTTTAGCTTCCTGAGTAGCTGGGACTATAGGGGCACACCACCATGCCTTGCTTTTTTTTTTTTTTTTGGTAGAGACAAGGTCTTACTATGTGGTCCAGGCTGATTTCAAAATCCAAGGCTCAAGCAATCTTCCCACCTCAGCCTCCCAAAGCGCTGGGATTACAGGTGTGAACCACCATTCCTGGCCCCAACAAGACCTTTGTATATTTAGGAGTTCAAGGGCTTTGTATATTTAGTAGCTGCAGTGCTTTTCAACACCACAGATCTTAAACTTCGGATCATAATTAATGAAATAATTGAACTCTTAACACATTTGGAACTCATTATAGTAACCTACAGAGAACTTATGCACAGAAAAGAGAGAAATAACAGAATACACATGAAAAGATTTTTCAAGTTGGTCTATGCTCTGTAATATATATATGGCATGATCTTTGGCATTTCCTGATTTTTATGAAATAGTATATTAATTTTGTGAAAAGTTGGTTTTGCATTTAAGCAGAGAAAAAAACCTGGGCACTACCACTGTTCCTCAAGGTAAGGTATTACTGACATTTTAGGTGCAGTAATTTTTGGTGTATAGACTCCACTCTCAATTTCTGAGCCCATGGCATCCCTGGGCCCATTTATGATTTCACTTATTAAATGTCAGTAGTGGCTGCCTGTCACTGTGACAAACAGGATGTCCACACACCTTTCTAAACCAGGTGTGGATGTTGGGGGCTGGTAGGTTTGAGGGGTACATGCTTGAGAAGATGTGGGGTTCATACTAAAAACCACTGAGCTAAACTGTCAATAAAGACAAGAGGAGAGGCCTGGACCAGTGTGCAAAGTTTTTAGCACTGCAATGATGCATTCAGATGTCCACTTCCTTCTGCTTTGTTACTGATTAGCAGTAACTGGCATTAAGTATGGAATTCCCTCATGTCAAAAAATTTCCTAACGGTTTTAAGCCTATAATTTAGAAAAATCTATATTTAATCCTGACAGCAACTCTGTGTGGTAAGTATTATTTAGATTTTACAAATAAGTTGAGGATAGGGAACCTATCCAAGATCACACTGCTGGTAAATAGACATGAAATCAAGTTGGCCTCCAAAGCCTGCCCTCTTTAACTACTTTGTTCTACTTCCTGGGACCAAAAAGTACATCTGCTCAAGAAGCTGACAGTCTAGACATAGTGACAATTATGTATCTAGTTATCATCTAGTTTCATAAGTGCAATAACAGATATTTATCAAAGGTACAAAGATGATCAAGAAGAAATTTGTGGGATGGAGGGTTGCAGAGGGAGAAGCACCTCAGTGAGGAGGACTTTCATGATGACTGGTTTATGCAAGCTTCCTTGCCCAGTCAAAACACAGCATTTCCCCTGAGCTCAGGTTTTTTTTTTTTTTTTTTTTAAGATGGAGTCTCGCTCTGTTGCCCAAGTTGGAGTGCTGTGGTGCAATCTCGGCTCACTGCAACCTCTGCCTCCCGGGTTCAAGCGATTCTCCTGCCTCAGTCTCCCGAGTAGCTGGGATTACAGGCACAGGCCACCAAGCCTGGCTAATTTTTTGTATTTTTAGTAGAGATGGGGTTTCACCATGTTGGCCAGGTCTTAAACTCCTGACCTCGTGATCCACCCACCTTGGCCTCCCAAAGCGCTGGGATTACAGGCATGAGCCACCGTGCCCAGCCACTGAGCTCAGTTTTAACATTGGGTCAGTCACCTGTAAGAGCTATCATTCAGGGTTTGATGAATCTGCTTCTGTAATTCAGAAATGAAAGACACAAAAATGTTAATTTATGGATGCAAATGCTGGTAAAGTATATCACTGTGTTATTTCTTTTTAAAAGACTGATATGACCCAAGTTAATTTTTCTGAAATGAAGATTCCTGGTGCTCAGTTCAAGTGCCTAGAAAAGCAATATAATAGGCCAAAGGTACTAGCCATTATGTGCAGCTCTTGCCCACTTCAGCCAATTTCTTAGGATGAATATAAACTATCTCATTTAATATATTAATCAATGGACAGAGAAAACATAGATACGTAATACAGTATCACTTTCCTTGGAAATTTGGGGGTTGCTGAGAGTTTTCAAGTTAGAGTCACAGTTATTTCTTCAAAGACTTATCAAGATTTGGATATAAAGTGGATCAGTGGTAACCAAAATTCTAACAGTCAGTTTGCTTGGGAAGGAACAGATGAAAAGGAATCAGGAGAAGGCATCCATCAAGAGGAGGGACATGTCCATAGGCTTCACTTAATCCTCTTCATAGTGATCAGCAAAAGAAGCCACTTTGACTCCTTTTAAGCTTTTAGCACTAGGAAGAGAGGGAACATATTAAACAATGATATTTTGCCCCATGTGTCTTGGAGGCGAGGGGAAACCTTCAGAGAACCTAAGAGCCTGTAAATGATTATGAGTTGTATTCTAACACTTAAGGAGCATAATGGTTTAAGGGGGTCGGGACAAAGGACATCCTTACCTCTTGCAACTCTAACATAATTTCCAAGGCTTATATAGACATCAAATTCCCAGGCATTCTCCTCCTGAATTCACACTAACATACAATCTATGGGGCTGTACTTGCTTTCACCTCATCTGACATGTCTAGTTTTCCCAATTACTCAAGCCTAACGGTGTGCACACTTGTGACAGGTTCCTGGACTCATTTTGAATAACTGTATGACATGAGTCACTTTCCAGTGTTCATGGCTTACTCCAGAATGTAGCGTGCTCATAAAGTGTCTCTGAGAGCTTCCGAAATATTGATTTCTACTTTATTTGCCACATTCTAGTATAAGCTGTGGTCCCAATGCTGTAGCAACTTTAGGAGACTTGCATTTTATAGAATCTGCTTACCTGTTCATTTTTAACTCCTCGTTTTCGGTCCTGTAAGTCTAACCTTGTATAATATTTTTGTGGAACTCCTTGGCACTTCTGATTTAGAGATTTCCTATCAGTAAATAATATCTGGAGGTAGAGGAATTTCTGTACTATGTGTTGACAACTCTTAAATTTATAGTTTTCAGCCCAGAACTTCTACTAAGCTCAGCCTACATATCCAATTGCGAACTTCATATCATTTGGATGGTTCACATTCAAGACATTTAAGCCTGGACTAATGCCCCACTTTCTACCCCTAATTTGTTCTTCTAGTATTGTTTGTTTTCCATCCAGAAGCTCAAGCCAGAAACCCACAAGTCACCACTGTCTTCTCCCCCAACCAATGCTCAGGCAATCCATCACTAGACTCTATACTGTATGTCTCCAAAATATCTATCTTGTTTTTGTTTTGAACTTCATTGGCAATGCCCAATTCGAGCCATAATCACCTTTCATCAGAACTAGTGCCATAAATTCCAAAGTGGACTCCCCATGTTCATGGTTGCTTTACTAAATCTTTTTGCCATTGGGCTGCCAAAGTGATTTTTTCCACGATGCAAATCTGACATCATTTCCCTTCCTAAAATTTTCCAGTTGCTTCCTATTGCACTTAGGATAAAGAAATTCTTGGCTCTGCTGGTCCTATAGAATCTAGTCTCTATCTACCTCCCTTTCACTCTCTATGCCTACATTTTGCAAGAGTGTGGTTTGTCCATCCCAGAAAGTACATAAAACTATCCAAATAGGTACAGAAAGCAAAAGGTGATTATTAGAATTTCATGTTCTGTTTTTAGAACATGAAAATAGTCAGGAAGGACTTTTTATTTCATCTTCTAAAAAATATTTGTGCTTATCTTATTGTAATACAGGTGGCTAATTTATTTAAAAATGAATATACATATATTGGTGGTGTGGGTACATATGGCTTTCATTGACAAGGATCACAAGAAAGAGTATAGAGTATAGAGAAGGGGTCCAGGCGTGGTGGCTCACGCCTGTAATCCTAGCACTTTGGGAAGCCAAGGCGGGTGGATCATGAGGTCAAGAGATCGAGACCATCTTGGCCAACATGGTGAAACCCTGTCTCTACTAAAAATACAAAAATATTAGCCGGGCATGGTGGCATGTGCCTATAGTCCCAGCTACTTGAGAGGCTGAGGCAGGAGAATTGCCTGAACCTGGGAGGTGGAGGTTGCTGTGAGCTGAGATCACGCCGCTGTGCTCCAGCCTGGCAATAGAGCGAGACTCTGTCTCAACAACAACAACACAAAAAAGAGTTTAGAGACAACTAGTCTCTGCTCCAGCCACAAAAGACTTATATATATATACATATAGATTTATATATATATATATATAGTACTATATATGTGTGTGTGTGTATATATATATAGTACTATATATATATAGTACTATATATATATAGTACAAGAGATGGTTTGAAACTGGCATGTAATGTGTAATAATCACATCAGGTAATCCAACCCCTCAAGCATTTATCCTCTATGTTATAAAGAATCTAATTACACTCTCTTTTTTTCTTGGAGGCAGGGTCTCATTCTGTTACCTTGGCTGGTGCAGTGGTGTAACCATGGCTCAATGTAGCCTTGACCTCCTGGGCTCAAGTGATCTTCCCACCTCTTAGCCTGTAGCTGGGACTACAGGCACCCACCACCATGCCTGGCAAATTTTTTATAAAGACAAGATCTTGCTATGTTGCCCAGGCTGGTCTTGAACCCCTGGGCTCAAGTGATCTGACCACCTCAGCTTTCCAAAGTGTTGGGATTACAGAGGCCAGCCACCACACCCAACCCAATTATACTTTTAGTTCTTTTTAAATGTACAATTAAATTATTATTGACTATAGTCACCCTGTGGTGCTATCAAACACTAGGTCTTATTCATTCTTTCTATTTTTTTTTGTACAAGTACCTTTATCTTTACAAAGCTCCTCAGGCAATTTTGATATACTGCCCATTTGAAAACCACTAAATTAAAACATTAAGCACTAGAAAGGGAGAAGTAAGAGACAAGCTAGAGAAGCTTTGATGAATTCGCCTGAGAACACCACCACCACTTCCTAAGGGAATATCCATTCTGAGTTTCAAACAATCAATTTATAAATAAATTTTAGGAGAGAAGAAATTTGCAAGATCAGGAAGGACTATTTTAGTGTCCCAAAATATTTCAAGAATCTATTTATACAAGCAGTTTGAATATAAGAATAAAATCAAGTTTTAAAGAAGAGAAAAACCATATTCTTCAAGAACAATTTGAGCAGCACAGTTTCTCTTTGATACTCTATTTAGGGTGGTTTAGAAATTAAACAGGCTGGCCAGGCATGGTGGCTCACACCTGTAATCCCAGCACTTTAGGAGGCTGAGGCGGGCAGATCACCTGAGGTCAGGAGTTCGAGATCAGCCTGACCTACATGGTGAAACCCCGTCTCTACTAAAAATACAAAAAAAAATTAGCTGGGCGTGGGGGCAGGTGCCTGTAATCCCAGCTACTTGGGAGGCTGAGGCAGAAGAATTGCTTAAACCCGGGAGGTGGAGGTTGGAGTGAGCCGAGATTGCGCTACTGCACTCCAGCCTGGGTGACAAGAGTAAAACTCCATCTCAAAAAAAAAAAAAAAAAAAAAAGAAATAAAGAAATTAAAAAGGCTTGGCTGAGTGCAATGACTTTGCTCCCTGGGTTTCAGTGACTCTCCTGCCTCAGTCTCCCAAGTAGCTGGGATTACAGGTGCCTGCCACCACACCAGCTAATTTTTGTATTTTTAGTAGAGATGAGGTTTCACCATGTTGGCCAGGCTGATCTCGAACTCCTGGCCTCAGGTGATCCGCCCACCTTAGCCTCCTGAAGTGCTAGGACTAAAGGCATGAGCCACCGTGCCCAGTTGGCACTTAGCATATTTTATATTACTTAAGTCTCACAAAAATAAACTGAGTGTTACTATACTCATTTTATAAACTGAGTAAACCAAGAAAAACTAGGTAACATGCATAGGTCCCATCATAATGACAGATCCTACAGGCTTTTAAGAGACGGGGTCTCACTATGTTGCCAGGCTGGCTATGAACTCCTGGGCTCAAGTAGTCCTCCTGCCTCAACCTCACGAGTAGCTGGGACTATAGGCGCACGCCCCTGCACCCAGCTTCCCAAAAGGTCTTTCTGACACCAGAGTTAAAGCCTTAATCATACACTATGTTACATGACTCTCATCTACCTTGCCTGTCATCTAGCCAGCATGCATAGCTCTCAAACCTAGGACCTCTGATAGGCCTGATCAGTAGCCTGCAACAGTTAACTGAGCTAATCAATTCAAGAATGGAGATGCTGTCAACACATAACTGAGAGAGAATGAACCTAAGATATCTGCCCCATTATTAGGCATAAAGTAGGAGATTAAAAACAAAACAAAAGAATACCTTTACTTTGATCTTTCTGGGCAAGCTAGAAAAAAAAAAAAGAGCGCGTGCGCGCGCACATGCGAGAGAGAGAGAGAGAGAGAGAGAGAGAGAGAGAGAGAGAGAGAGAGATGGCCAAATAGACTCTGGGGTGGTTGAATCAGGAATTTAACTCTGGGAGAAGCCTCCTTAAAATTCCATAAAGTCTTAAGAGGGGGCAGACTGAAAATAATGTATTTTTCCTCATCTTACAGCCTTCTGAAAAAAAGCATGGAGAGCATAAACCATTCTGAAGATTTACAACTTAAAGCAAGTCACCTTAAGGTACTGGAATCAGTCAGTGCTTAGATGGAACATTTTTTGAGGGCTACATCTTCACTGAGAGTATCCTTCTTCTCTATTTCCTATACTTCCTGTGTCTTTCTGTTCCCACTGCATCCCATATGGATTTGTACAAATAATGCTGGGTTCTTTCCTTCACCCACAAGCAACAGTTGCTGCTGGATCATAACCATTCCTTCTATTGGTTTTAAAATCTATTTTTCTCACATTCTTTACACTTGAAGGAAATAAAAAAGGACATTTAGCCTCTTTTTCTTTTAAGCAATAAAAATTATTCTCTCACTGTACTGATTATTCTCAATGTGGGGCTAAATTATGAAAATTCTGACTCTTTTTCTCTTTGCAAAAATTAAGCAATAATAAACAGGTTAGTATACCATGTTGGATGTTTTTTATTTCTTTTGGGGGGAGGTACTCAAAATCCACTGTAAATCTCAAGTAGAATTCCATTTCTAAATGAATTTTTCATTAGAAATTTACACTTAAAATTGTAGTATAGTATTTGGAAAGTAATGGAATGACTACCAAGCACTAAACACTGACACCGTAAGACGGCGTGCATTAAATCCGGTTACGTGTTGAATGAGATTGGTCTGATTCCAGGGAGAAGACTAAGCTGATACAGTCCCAAAATTGGACCACAGAAAGCTGATACAGCTCTGTATTCTGAGTGAGTTAATTAAACTTATTTAAACATAGACAATAAGACAGGGGAGGAAGAATGATGGGAAAACCAAGTAGGACACTGTTCTCTATTATTATCAAGTGCTCACTTCATTATAACAGTACTGGCCTTTCCACCATAGAATGCTAAGAAACCTGAAGCAGTACTTTTATGTCAGTTGTCACTGGTAATTAGATCAAAAGTAAATATATATCTCTTGCTAAAAATATAAGAGGCAGGAGGCTACAGACATTTATGCTCTAAGAAATTTCATTTGAAACTAATGTATTAGACAACCTGAGAAAATCTGACTTTAGAGAGATTCAACTGTACTAAACCAGACTATATGAGAAGGACAAACAGCAGAAAAGAAAAATGGGGAATCTACTTTTAAAGACAGTAAGTAAAACTGGTTAAAAGTCATCGCCAGCAGTATTAAACTGCATGAAGATTGCATTGCCTTTTTATTTTATTTTTTTCATTTTTTGAGACAGGGTCTCGCTCTGTTGCTCAGCGGGGAGTGCAGTGGTGCAATCACAGCTCACTTCAGCCTTGACTTTCCAGGCTCTAGCGTTCCTCCCACCTCAGCCTCCTGAATAGCTAGGACCACATGCGTATGACACCATGCTTGGCTAATTATTTTGTAGAGGTGGGGTTTCACTTTGTTGCCCCAGATGGTCTTGAACTCCTGGGCTCAAGTGATCTGTATACCTCGGCCTTCCAAAGTGCTGGGATTATAGGTGTAAGCCACTACACCTGGCCTTGCATTGCCATTTTTATATATCAACTTTTTAACTTGGGAAGAAAAGCTTATTCATACAAGTTTGCATTTCTTTTCTTTCTTTAATTTTTTTTTGAGACAGAATCTTGCTCTGTCACCCAGGCTGGAGTGCAGTGGTGTGATCTCGGCTCACTGCAACCTCCACCTCCTGGGTTCAAGCAATTCTCCTACCTCAGCCTCCTGAGTAGCTGGGATTACAGGCGCACACCACCACGCCTGGCTAATTTTTTTGTACTTTTAGTAGAGACAGGGTTTTGCCATGTTGGCCAGGCTGGTCTCAAACTCTTGACCTCAAGTGATCCGCGTGCCTCAGCCTCCCATAGTGCTGGGATTATAGGCGTGAGTCACTGCGCCTGGCCACAACTTTGCATTTCTAAAAACGACTTATTCACTAATTCAACATATATTTATTTACTGTTTACTATGTAGCAGGCATAGCTATCCTGGAACAAAGGCACAGTCTATCCCCTGGAGTAGTTTACAGTCTGGTGGGGAGAAAGTCTTAGAAGAAATAATCACAATTTAAATAAATACTGTATTTACAAAGTAAGTGAAGTGCTCAGAGAGAGAAGAAAAAATGGAGGGATACTAGTACATGGCTTTAATTTTTATTGCTTCTCTGAGAAATGACAATGAAGCTGAGCCCTGAAGAGTAGGTTAGCCAGTGAGGATTAGGAAGAAAGGGTGTTCCAGGCACAGGGAACGATGAGCACAGGATGACAAAGAGCAAGATTCCGCTACATAATTTGCAGGCTCAGTGCAAGATAAAAATGGGACACAAAAACTAAGAATCAAGCTAGTGAGGGAACATTCAACCAAGTGTGGGGACCTATGTGACTGCACAGGTCATACACACATGAAGCCAGTTTTGGAAAAGGATGCATGTTGAAGGGACTTAAGGCCAGTTGCTAGAGTACAGTGCGGGGAGAAATTGCCAGCTGAACCTGAAGAGTATGAGAGGTATCCAGGAACCAGTCCAAGATACAGGGCCGCCAGGGACCAACCTCACAGAGGTTCAAAGTTTCCCCAAATAGTTAGCAAAGAGCAAGGCTGTTATGTAATCATTCCACTGGGTGCTGAGAGGAAGACAAAGAAGATGTCTGCTTTTAAGGAGCTTACAAATAATTATATGATTTAGGGTAGAATGTGACAGGTCTCACAAGAAAGGTGTAAGCACCAATATGTAGTGGCTTCAAGGCATGAAGATTACTCATTTGGGGGTGGGGAACTGCAAAACACAGAGACAGAAGGACGGCACACTGACCGAACTTAGCATGCTTCTGCCTTTGGACCTATGATTTAACCATATCACTGCAGGAATAGCAAACACATCCAGCACATGCCAGGCACTGAGTACTATATGCTTTACATGTATCAATTCATTTTAGCCTCACGTCTCTGAGGTGGGTGCTGTTCTATCATCTTCATTTACCAGAAGAAGAACAAAGGCATAGAAAGGTTAAATAGCTTGCCCAAGGCCACACAGCTAATACGGTGGGGATTAATCTGAATCCAAGCAATCTGGGTTCAATATCCTTGCTTTGAACTCTTATACTATACTATAATTTTACTAAGATTAAGTGTTTAATTTTGCTTTGTTTTTTAAATCTGTGTGCTATAATTGCATCTCTTTTACTTTTCTCCTGGTGTACTTGGTAAGTTATATATACTGCTTCAAACTGGCGAAGAAATATACGACAAGAAAAATAATTGCCTAAATATTTCCCCTTCTTTATTACCTAGAGCCAGAGTTGAAAGAACAGCAGTATGAAATACATTTAGATATGAGCTTCTGAAAGAAGACAGCATAGACAGCACTGCTTTCTTATGCTGTTGACGGCAATCCCAATGTGTCTTTGCACCGATGGCTAATTAGAGCCACGTAGTTACGGACAAATTACCACTGACTCCCTTAGAACTGTGAACAGTGAATTAATGGAAGTCTAAGAACTCACACATTGGCTCCCAGTATCCCTATGACCCAAAGCTGGATCTGTTCCTTACAGAATTGGTAAGTACATGCATATGCTCATTAATTCAACAAATATCTACTGTGTACAAGACACTATGCCACATGCTATGTGGGATACAAAGAAAGTTATGACACAGTCTGTTCATCAAGAAATTTACAATAAACTTTAAAATTTTATTCATGCCATAACAGAAACATAAGCCTCATTCTATGATGGTACAGAGGAGAGTAAGTTAACAAATCCATCAGGAAAGCTAGGATAGACTTGAAGGAAGAGACAGCACGCAAGCATTGTCCTGGAGGGAGGTTTTGCTACTGACCATTCCAAAGTGTCAGGGCAATTTTTTGTTTCATTTTGTTGTGGTTGGGGAGGAGGAGGGCATATATCAGTGCCTCCAAGTACTGCCGAGAGGCGTGGCCACAGGTCTCCTCAGTTCCTTTCTCCCAGGTAGGAAGCATCTTCTGTTACGGTGGTAGTCAACAGACCCAAACGGTGCTCTGGCTCGGGTGCCACTGTGCAGGCGTTCGGCTACCTGCCTTGCCAGAATCTTATGTGCAATTCATGCAGGGCCAGAGGAACCTGTGTGGTACTTTTAACCAATCCAATTTGAAATTATTTCTGACATCCTTTATGCTAACTAGAAAACCCTCTGGTGTAGATTTAAAGATAAGCAAGTTAAATTTACAGTAGTTATCTCCTCATTAGGGTCTTTCCAATGTCAAACAACTACCCTTACACGATGTATTCTCATATCAGTGTGCTTCAAATGTTCATCGGCCATGTCCAAGGTGCAGACTAACTAACACACCGTGTAGACTGGGGTGCGTTAATGTAAATTACAGATAGTATTACAATAGAGTAGGGCTATGAGAGGGGTATAAGGAGGGGCAAGATGTTCCAGTTGGAAGGAACAACTCATTATTGCTTAAATCTTTTCTCATTCCAAAGGAAACTTCCATAAGCAAAGGCATGGAGCTACAAAATGTGGGCCTACTAAATGTGCCAAGCAGTCCTGTTTGTTTGGGTGAGGAGCTAGATGACCTGGCATAAGGCATCTGCAGAGCAGGCCGGAAAGAATACACTGAAGCCAGCCTGAAGACTGTCTAGGTTGCTGCCAATCGCTGAAAGCATGAACCTATTTTGGTAGTTGCTAGCTCAGTGACCATATTTTCTGAAATAAAAATCACGCAGATGGTCTTAACAGATGTTTGCATCCATTCTGGATATGAGAAGCAATTTGGAATATGAAAGAATCCAAAATACTAAAAGTTTTTGGATTGTTTCGGTAGCCAGGCTTATGAGGCAGAATATTTGACGTTGGAACTATCTTTTAAAAGAAAAGTCTTGTTACAATGATGTGAAGAGATCACTGAGGTTTTAAAATACTCAAAGGATCAAAACTGTGTTTTTACAAATACGAATCTGGAAATCATGTATATGCTAAAGTAGAAGGGAAGATAAAGAAAAGAAGAAAGGGTTCGGTACAGGCGCTCACGCTTGTGATCCTAGTATTTTGGGAGGCTGAGGTGGAAGGATCACTTGACCTCAAGAGTTCAAGACCAGCCTGGGCAACAAAGTGAGGCCCCATCTCTACAAAAAATAAAAATAAAAACTTAGCCAGCATGGTCAGTGGTATGTGTCTGTAGTCCCAGCTACTCCAGAGGCTGAGGCAGAAGAATCCCTTAAGCCCAGAAAAGTTTACAGTGAGCTATGATCGTGCAATTGCATTCCAGCCTAGGTGACAGAGTGGGGTCCTGACCAAAAAAAAAAAAAAAAAAGAATATAGAAAGAGAGAAAGGAACAAAAGAGAGAAAAGAAAGAAAGAAAGGAAAGAGAGAGAGAAAGAGAGAAGAGAGAGAAAAGAAAAAAGAAAGAAAGAGAAAGAAAGGGAGGGAGGGAGGAAAGAAGTGAGGGAGGGAGAGAGGAAGAAAGGGAGCAATTGAAAGGACATTTAGGAAGCTACGAAAATAGATCAAGAGAAAGAGACTTTGTGAAAAAGGTGACAGTAGAAAGGGAAAGGAAGCAAATTTTCCTAGTCATGGAATTAGTCTGCGTCACTCGTAATAATCACATATGGCCATTATGAGCTATTCCTGGTGTATGAATTTTCCAAACTCCTTTGGGATGCCTTAAGGCAAAAAATCCTGCCTTACTTACATTTGGTATCTACTGCAACCTAACATAAAGCTGAATACTTAGTAGATGCCTAAAGCAGATTTCTTCAGTTAAGCATATTCTTACAGTGTCATGATTCAAATGGAATTTGTTAGTTAAATTTTGGAATAAAAGAAACAGATGAAGACTATGCCCATATATTTTCCTCGAGTATGGGTGTTACAGGAGATAATGCGATCACACTGTGCTGTTAAGTGGAAAACACAGAAATGCACTTAACATAGGATATTCTTGTTATCTAAATGAGAAAATTGTGATAACTAATTAAATTTGGCAGTTTTCTCTGATATGTTTGACAGAGCTAATAATTACCTCTGTTCTGGGGGGCAATTTCTAAAATAACGCATAAGAATAAGACTATTTGAGAAGACTTTTTATACTCTGCAATTGGAGCATTCCCTAAATCAAAATTCATTTTTTTTTCTTTTCTTTCTTTTTTCTTTTTTTTTTTGTTTTTTGAGACAGCCCAGGCTGGAATGCAATGGTGCAATCTCAGCTCACTGCAACCTCCACCTCTTGGGTTCAAGGAATTCTCCTGCCTCAGCCTCCCAAGTAGATGGGATAACATGCATGTGCCACCACCCTGGCTAATTTTTGTATTTTTTTAGTAGAGACAGGGTTTTGCCATGTGGGCCAGGCTGGTCTCAAACTCCTGATCTGAAGTGATTTGCCTGCCTCAGTCTCCCAAAGTGCTGGGATTGGAGGCGTGAACCACTGCACCCAGCCCAAAAATCATTTCTTTTCTTTTCTTTTTCTTTTTTTTTTTTTGAGACGGAGCCTCACTCTGTTGCCCAGGCCCAGAGTGCAGTGGCATGATTTCGGCTCACTGCAACCTCCACCTCCTGAGTTCAAGTGATTCTCCTGCCTCAGCCTCCTGAGTAGCTGGGACTACAGGTGCACACCACCACACCTGGCTAATTTTTGTTTTTTTTTTTTTTTAGTAGAGATGGGGTTTCACCATATTGGCCAGGCTGGAATTCATTTATTTAATCTTGGAGAGAACAAACATGAGAGGAAAGTTAGAACACCATGCTTGCCAGATTTAACACATAAACAACAGATACATACCCAACAATCAAAGTATGTTCAAGAGAATTCTCATTTCGGAAAAAAAGGTAATATCAAACTTTCTAAAAACTGATTAAAAACAATATCAACTCATTTTTTATATGCAGAGTAAATCAAATGAGAATCTATCCGAAATTAGTCTTGGCCAAATACAAGTAAAGGAAAGACTCTAAGATTAGCTTATTTTGTGTGCCTCCATCTACTGCAGTTTACACATAAATGATTGCTCTTCAAAGTCTGGGGTGGGGTGTTTTTATGTTCCCCTTTCTATGAAAACTGTGGGGAGGCATGAAACATATGGTATGAGAAAATATGTATTTCAACCCTCACTTCCCCTCAACCCATCCGGCCCAGCCCTCCTCATTTCCAGGAGAACAGGAGTTGAAAGACCTCTGGCAGCTGAAAGTAAAAGCTCACTAACAGATTGCAGCTGTTTGACTGTCAACTGAGAACTGCAAATGACAGTTTATAGCAGCCGTTAACATTTTTAAATGATGTTTTCCCCAATAAATCCCCCACTGTAATAATTTACAAGGGGGAAACTGACTATATAACTAGTACAAGGAAAAACACTTGACTGGATCTTTTTTTTGTTTGTTTGTTTGTTTTTTGGAGAAGGAGTCTTGCTCTGTTGCTCAGGCTGTAGTGCAGTGGCATGATCTTGGTTCATGGCACCCTTTGCCACCCAGGTTGAAGCGATTCCCCTGCCTCAGCCTCCTGAGTAGCTGGGACTACAGGCACGCACCAACACGCCTAGCTAATTTTTTTGTATTTGGTAGAGACAGGGTTTCACTATGTTGGCCAGGATGGTTTCGATCTCCTGACCTCATGATCTGCCCGCCTTGGCCTCCCAAAGTGCTGGGATTACAGACGTGAGCCACCACACCCGGCCTCAATGGAATCTTTTGAGGCCGAGTCTGTTACTGTCTTTCATAGTTCCAATAGCATTGATCATTTTTCAGAGAATGACTGCAATAGGAAATACAGTGAAATCAAGAGTACCTTCATCAACTCACTCTGATATCACAAACTTCCTCCAAATGGTGGGTGTGGAAAAAGTACTGGGTAACTAATTAAACTGAAGATGGATGGAGGAAGGGAAAGAGAGGGAAGAAGAATCTAATTTAACATTTAAACACTATTTCATTATATTTTATTACAAGAAATTATGTGAAGATTGTCAGCTACCCACAGGATAGGAACACTGCGCCTGGTGAATGCGGTAAAATCTAGACTTAAGCTTTAGCAGAGAAATCTATAGACATACAGTATTGCTATCCAAATCTCCTGAATTCAAGTAGTGAGGTATACCTGTATTTCTTGAGCTACTGTAATTGAAAAGGACAGGCCAGAACTTGCTAAAAATGACCAATTTCTCCTCTATATCCAAGGGCTTTAGAATACATACATAAAATTATTTGTTGATGGAAATCTGTGTTATATGCTTATAAATAACTTGAAATGGGCCGGGTGTGGTGGCTCACACTTGTAATCCCAGCACTTGGGAGGCCAAAGCGGGCAGATCATGAGGTCACGAGTTTGAGACCAGCCTGGCCAACATGGTGAAACCCCATCTCTAATAAATATACAAAAAAAAAAAAAAAAAAAAAAAAGCTGGATGTGGTGGCAGGCGCCTGTAATCCCAGCTACTAAGGAGGCTGAGGCAGGAGAATTGCTTGAATTGGGAAGGCAGAGGTTGCAGTGAGCCAAGATCACGCCACTGCACTCCAGCCTGGGGGACAGAGTGAGACTCCATCTCAAAAATAATAATAAAAATAATAACCTGAAATGAATGCCCTCATATAAAACATACACAAAGGTTGAAAAAGAAAAAATATATAATTCTTTTTATTTTACATGTACGCTCTGTCTTGCTCTGTTGCCCAGGCTATTGTGCAGTGGCGTGATCTCGGCTCACTGCAACCTCTGCCTTCCCGATTCAAGCGATTCTCCTGCCTCAGCCTACCAAATAGCTGGGACTACAGGCATGCGCCACCATGCCCAGCTAATTTTTGTATTTTCAGTAGAGACAAAGTTTCACCGTATTGGTCAGGCTGATCTTGAACTCCTGACCTTGTGATCTGCCTGCCTCAGCCTCCCAAAGTGCTGGGATTATAGGCTGTGAGCCACGGCACTCCGCCAAAACCTGAATATTTTCTAATGTAATTCAACAAAATGGTGTCAGGAGCATTAACTAACAGGCTAAGGGGGAAGTATTCTAACAGACCTTTGGGGCCAAAGAGGCTTCTTATTTTTACCAAAATCTCTAAGGTGACATTTCCAAGACAAGAACAAACTGGAGGAGCTCCAAGTTAGGACCTCTGGTTCTCACTGTTGATTTTATTATTCTGATTCTGTTTATTTCAAGAAGCACATGTTGAAAACCTATTTATCAACCAGCACCAGGCTGGGTGTGATGTCTCATGCCTGTAATCCCAGCATGTTGGCAGGCCGAGGTGATGGGATCATTTCAGATCAGGAGTTCAAGACCAGCCTGACAACATGGTCTCTACTAAAAATACAAAAATAAATTAGCCAGACCTGGTGGCACATGCCTGTAGTCCCAGCTACTTGGGAGGCTGAGGCAGGAGAACTGCTTGAGCCTGGGAGGTGGAGGTTAGAGTGAGATGAGATCATGCCACTGTACTCCAGCCTGAATGACAAAGTGAGACTCCATCTCAGAACAAAACAAAACAAAAAAAACAAACAAAAACCCACAAAACCCAGCACTAGGCACTGTAATATGAACATTTATGACAGTTTCTAACTGCAAGATATCTACTTTTTAAATAAAGTATTGCTATTTAAAAATTAATCTTGGGTGTGGTGGCTCACACCTGTAATCCCAGCACTGTGGAAGGCCAAGGCAGGTGGATCACCCGAGGTCAGGAGTTTGAGACCAGCCTGGCCAACATGGTGAAATCCCGTCTATACTAAAAATACAAAAAAATTAGCCAGGTGTGGTTTGGTGCCTATAATCCCAGCTACTCAAGAGAATCACTTGAACCCGGGAGGCAGAGGTTGCAATGAGTCAAGATCACACCATTGTACTCCCACCTGGGCAACAAGAGTGAAGCTCTGTCTCAAAAAAAAAAACAAATTTTTAATCGTGGCCGGGCTTGGTGGCTCACGCCTGTAATCCCAGCACTTTGGAAAGTGGAGGCGGGTAGATCACCTGAGGCCAGCCTGGCCAACGTGGTGAAACCCTGTCTCTACTAAAAATACAAAAATTAGCTGGGTGTGGTGTCAGGAGCTTGTAGTTCTAGCTACTCGGGAGGCTGAGGCAGAAGAATCACTTGAACCCAGGAGGTGGAGATTTCAGTGAGCCGAGATCATGCCACTGCACTCCAGCCTGGGCAACAGAGCAAGACTCTGTCTCAAAAAAAAAATTCATATTATAAAAATTATGGTCTTTCCTCATCCCCATTATTATAGACCTTAGTGTATATGAAGGTTGTCCTAAGACAACTTTTTCAAATGTCATTTACAGTGTAACACATAATTAAAGCTATAAAATGTAGAATAATAACTGAAAAAAATGAGAGCGATTATACAAATATGGGATCAAAGCAATAATGTCTAGCACTTTCTAATTCTTAGGAAAGTTTTATCTTTTCCTAAGCAAATATTTACTGGCTAACACAATGATTAGGTTAGTTTTAGGGAGCACTTTGGTGTCTCTATAAGGTATACAGTAATTTAGGTTCATAACGTAAATCTGCCAATTTAAAGAATGTGTCAATGTATTTATATTTTGAGACAGGGTCTTGCTTTTTTGCCCAGGCTGGAGTGGTACAGTGACATGCTCAGGGCTCACTGCAGCCTTGACTTCCCAGGCTCAAGTGATCCTCCCACCTCAGTAGCTGGGACTACAGGCATGTGCCACTATACCCAGCTAATTTTTATATTTTTTTGTGAAGACAGGGTTTCACCATGTTGCCCAGGCTGGTATTGAATTCCTGGGCTCAAGTGATCTGCCTGCTTTGGCATTCTGTGTAACTGGCACCACAGGTGTATGCCCCCACTCCCAGCTAATTTTCTTATTTTTAGTAGAGACAGGGTCTTGCCACATTGCCCAGGCTAGTCTTGAATTCCTGGGCTCAAGTGATTCTCTCACCTCAACCTCCCAAAGTTGTTAGACTACCAGTGTGAGCTACTATACCCAGCTGAAGTTGCTTGTTCCTTGCTAAATATCATCATGTCCTTGGACTTCATGTTCTCATCAATTATAATATCAGCACTAGTGGCTGGCTTTTTTCCTGGATATATTTTCTACCAAGAAACAAAGTTAAATTTAAATCTACATACTGAAAAAACAACTATGCTTATCAAGACTTACTCTTTACCAAGCCTCACAGGGCATATATTGACAATCAGGACTTTCACAAAATTACAAAATATTACAGTATCATGGCTCTTAAGGTAATCTCACAAAAATGTTGAAATCACAAATGATAATGAATTAAAAAGTCTACTATGTTATAGTTTTCAGAATTCTAAGTCTTTCATATTTCCTTTTTCAATATTAATGATTTTCTAAGACACATTTTCAAAGGATTATTTATAAGTACAAACAAATACATAAGAACCAGACAAAATTAAGCCAAAGTCTATATTACGTGAAACTTCATCTCCTAGGCTTTATAAATTTGAGTGGGTATATATTTATGTATCTTGTTTCTTGTCTGGAAAAAGTCAAAAGTACTATATCTAGATATTCTCAAAATGTTAATCACATAAACTCAGAAAAAACAGAATCCAAAGATATTTACAAAAATTTTGTAGTAAAACAATAAAAGTCTTCTTGATAACAAAGAAAATGAAAAATCATAAATATCAATCACCTTTAAGAAGCTAATGAGCTTCAATTCAAGGGAACCTTTAATTTAAACTGAAGCTATTTTAAAATTCAGATTCTGTGTCCTAATTATCCCTTTTTGCTGACAAAAAAGCTAAAGGATACAGGACATATTTGACCCAGGAATCTAAGCAAATAACATACTACCTGGCTAATCCAGGTGAGGCGAAGGTCACAATACTGAATGTGAATATGTGTTTTCCACTGCAAATACAGTTTTTTGTTTATGCTTTCATGCCACTCAAGAAAAAGAGATAAAACTTTCTTATTCTTGAATTGCTTTATACAGAGCCTGTCTTATTCACCTGAAATGTAAACCTCCATGTCTGTAGAGAAGTAAAATTTGTGAAGCATGTATATATATATATATATATATACACACACACATATATATATGTTTGCAAATATATATATTTATATTCATATATATATTTATATGTTTATACATTTATATATATATTTATATGTTTATACATTTATATATATATTTATACATTTATATATATATATATATTTATATATAGTTATATATATATGAATGAGACAGGGTCTCATTCTAGTGCCCAGGCTGGAGTGCAGTGGTGTGATCTTAGCTCACTGAAGGCATGACCTTCTGGGCTCAAGCCATTCTTCCATCTTACCCTCCCAAGTAGCTGGGACCACAGGTGCATGCCACCACTAGCAGCTAATTTTTGTATTTTTTTGTGGAGATGAGGTTTTGCCATGTTGCCCAACTGGTCTTGAACTTCTGGGCTCAAGTGGTTGATCCACCTGCCTCGGCCTCCCAAAGTGCAGGGATTACTGGTGTGCCTGGCCTTGAAGCATATTTTTGATACTGTAGAAAACACAGCCAGTACAGGAGAGTAATATTTCATTAATTTTACATTCTTACATCAAATGTGACCTTAAAATAAGTAAAACCTGTACAATTTTGGCCAGGCGTGGTGGGTCATGCTTACAATCCCAGCATTTTGGGAGGCTGAGGTGGACAGATCACCTGAGGTCAGGAGTTCGAGACCAGGCTGACCTACATAGTGAAACCCCATCTTTACTAAAAATACAAAATTAGCTGGGCGTGGTGGTACATGCCTGTAATCCCAACTACTTAGGAGGCTGAGGCAAGAGAATCGCTTGTATCCAGGAGGTGGAGGTTGCAGTGAGCCGAGATCGCGCCATTGCCCTCCAGCCAGGGCAACAAGAGCAAACATCTGTCTCAAAACAAAAACAAGACAACAAAAACTATACAACTTTCATTGCTTTGATATTAATTTGAGTCCTTCTTTTAACTATTTATAACTGTAAAGCTTTAATTAAAACACTTCTATACCAAAAAGACAAAGCACTAATTCTAGTATAATTCCTTGATTTTCCCTAGAGGATTGGGTTTTCCACAGATGGTGGGTTAACAGGATAGATATTCCAATCTTGATCCATATGAGAAGACTTCATTTCTAGGATGGCTCCAAAGCCCTTAAAAATGGTCCCAAGACCTTGACAACCCAGGAGTCTTCATTACATCAGAGATAACCTACATGTAGAACAGAATACTAAGTTAAGACTCTACCTCTCCTTTGGATAGTGGGTCTCAAACACTAGTATGTGTCAGAATTCCCTGGAGAGCTTGTTAAAGCACAAATTGCTGGGCCCCATACGCGCAGTTTCTGATTCAGGTCTGAGATGGAGCCTATGAATCTACATTTCCAAGAAGTTCGCAGGGAATGCTGATGTTCTGAGTCTAGAGATCACATTTGGAGAACTTCTGCTCCAGTTTCCTGCCTTTAAGGGAAACTCTTAAGTACTTTTCAGTCATTCAATTTTCTTTGGTATCCAAATCCATGAAAACAGACCAGTTTTTCACGTGCTTGGGGAGACTTAGCCCAAGCAAGGTGATGAGGGCATTCATGACGAGTGGCAGCCTGACACGGATGTGATGGAGCCTAAGCAGAATGCCAGAAAGGCATCCATGGAAGGGTGCAATCTAGCATGTGGCATTTAAACAGAGTGAAGAGGGCAACCACACAAAGAGGCGGCTAGTTGGCAAACACTGGGGGATTTACCAGTAAGTTCAGGATCCAGAAAAATAAAAAACTAAAATGAGCTCTGTGGGGTTGGAGAAATACAGGTGCAAATGCATATAAATGTGTGTGTGTGTGTGTGTGTTTATTCCCTAGTTCTGTTTGCTGAGAAGATGTAAAAGCAACAATACATATCCAGAAGCAATGAGCAAATATACTGCACAGGGCTTGGTTGCCATACATCAACATCTACTAAAAAGAACCATATATATCAGCATCTACTAAAAAAGGCTACTTGGAGAAATATCTGATTCTAGGGCTAGTGCCAGGAAAGTACAAAAAGAGCTTGGAATATCTTGCTGTTCCAAAAGCAAGTTACGCTTGAAGAATAATGGAAATATGTCAAAAGGACAAAAAAGCCATCCTGAAGGAGCTCCCAGTGGCCAAGTAGGCGATAATTTCAGCATTAAAATAAATAATGGTTGAATAAGATATAATACTGAATAAAATAGAAAATCATGATTCTATATATCAATGAAATAAATTAAAAGTTTGATTAGGAATTGGATATTTACATAATTTCAAAGTACTTCTCCACAAAATTCTTATTAGTCATGAAGGAGAACAGAGAAACTTTACATAAAGAATCTTGCAGAAAACACCTTGGTCAAATGATCAGAGTGAGCATCACCAGCCAAGGAGACAAATTAAAATTATACTCCGTCTGATAGAATGGATGGGATGAGAAAAACAGCACCACTTCTATAATACTCTTCCTCATGGTACATACTCTAAATCTAATCATGAAGAACCACCAGGCAAACTCAAATGGAGAAATACTCTACTAAATAACTAGCTTGTCATCTTCAAAAGTATCAACATTATAAAAGTCAAAGACTGAGAAACTATTCCAGACTGAGGGTGACTGAAGAGAGAGTTAAACACAGCACCAGGCTCAGAATTCTTTAAAAAAAAAAAAAAAAAAAAAGCATTACGTAAATGAATAAACATCTCTCTTTGAAAACTATTTAGAGAAAAGGATCACTTTCTGGAGTGGCTTCCTTCTTCCTACATGAAGGAAAAATACCAGATGATTCCTCTGGGTTCTTCCTAGTTTACCAATTCTACCCTGTTTGCTATCTAACTGCTTATCTATCATTCAGAACTCACGGTATAGTAAGAGTTTTGAGCAAGTATAGCTCAGAACTTCACTGGACAGGCAAAAAAACCCACATACCAAAAAAGCAGAGTCTAAAGAAATTTTATAATGTAAATCTTATTTTATTTTATTTTATTTTTAAAGACGGGGTCTCACCATGTTGGTCAGGCTGGTCTTGAACTCCCGACCTCAGGTGATCCGCCCGCCTTGGCCTCCAAAGTGCTTGGATTACAGGCGTGAGCCTCCGCGCCCGGCCTAAATCTTATTTTAATGGTAAGCAGACAAGTCTCAAAAATCTACCCCTACATACAGGATGGAAGGCAAACAATGTCTTCAAAAGAAGCCAGCATGTACAATCTTTCACATGGTATTTCTCCACTTGACTGTAGGTTCAAATAGGAAGTAATAAAAAGGAATATATTTAAATTTTTTAGGTGAAATATTAACAAAGACTTCTGGTATTACATAGAAGTTATCTTTTTGCTTCTTTAGTGCATAGGAGACCGATGGTAAGTGGTAAATGCACATAAAGTACCATCAGTTTATTTTATAACTGAACTTGAGATGGCTACAACTTACAAATTAATTAAAATCTTTAACACATTTAGACCAAGAGCAGAATGGAGCTATGTGGCTGAGATGACTAATTCTGGTTTAGTACATGGCCTAGTAAAACATATGACAATAACTGTTTCTTCCCTAGTCTCTTTTTTAAAAAACATGCAAGTCTTTCCAGGGCTGAAGCAAAGTTTAATGTGGCTCAAAAGTACTGGCTTCTATTTAGCTTGAAAAGCCTCAAAAAGAAAATCCCTGAAAGAGGATCAGCGAAACAAAGCATTATCTGTTAGAAGTCATAAGGAATGACTTCCCTTATTCAAAGCTAGGCTTAGAACTAGGGTATTAGAATATCAATCTCACCATTAGCAGCAGGGATTCTGATTTTTATTATCAGAATATAATACAAAGGATATCCCAACAGCTTTGCCTTTTAAATAAAATGGGGAACATTCATCATATAAGAAAATACCAAGTGTTGCAGGACACATATTCATTCCTATCACCCACAGTATATTGCAAAGTACTCTGAGAATAAAATTATAAACTAAGAGGATCCATGCTGCTTACTTTGTTACTCTGTTTTAAACGAGGGGACACTGAAGGGATGATTTTTAAATGTTTCTGGCTAAAATTTAAAAAAAAATCAAACACCCCACTAAATTTGGGGTTAAAAGCCAAACTATTCCCCAACTGGTAAATCGGAACATGATAAGTTCCTTTACTTGGACTCTGGTTCTTTCATATTCATTTGAATTTTTAAAATGCACCCACTATTAGATTATTAATTTCAGTGTGTGTGATATCAATATTATGGTCATGATTTTAAAGTCCTTATGTGTTAAGATATATATATATACTTAAATATTTACGAGCAAGACGATATTTTGCTTTAAAATCATTAGAGATTAACGTACTTCCTAAATTTCTAATTTCTAATTTATCTCTCTCTTTCTCTCTCTCTCTCTCTCTCTCTTTCTTTCTTTCTTTTTTTGTAGAAACAGTGTCTCCCTCTGTCACCCAGGCTGGAGTATAGTGCAGTGGTAAGATCATAGCTCACTGCAGCCTCGACCTCTTGGGCTCAAGTGATACTCCTGCCTCAGCTGCCTAGTAGCTGGCACTATAGGTGCATGCTACTACAGCTGGCTGATTTTTAAAATTTACTTGTAGAGATAGGATCTTGCTATGTTGCCCAGGCTGGTCTCAAAGTCTAGCCTCAAGTGATCTTCCCAGCTTGGCCTCTCAAAGTGCTGGGATTACAGGAATGAGCCACTGTGTCTGGCCCCTAAATTTCTAATTTCTAACTAATTAAAACACATAAACTAGTCATATTTTTTACCTGTCGAACTCAGGAATACAATCCTTCAATATTGATAGTTGAAAGTGAGGAAGAGATAGTAGTAAATAAACCAGGAGAGTGGTATCTCAGATAATTTCCTTCCAGCATCGGATCCTGATCCTCAATTACTTCGTTATTCTTTTGTTTGCCAAACACAACTGTTAAAACCCCAATAAACAGCCGATCTCCTTTACAAAGTGGGGTTTATAGTGGGAAAACACGAAACAGAATTAGGATAGCTATCTAAAAATCACTGCTATATTTGTTTGTTTACATGTTTATATCCCAGCCAGCCAGAGAGATCCTCCAGGAAAGAGACAGGCTCTATCTAACTAGTTCCCAGCAGTAGCACTGAGCCTAGTATATAGCAGGTAATCAATAAATATTAACTGACTGAATGAATTCAAAAGAAAGAACATCCCCAATGAGAGGAGAATTAAAAAAACTTCTTTATAAAGAGAGAGATTTAAAAAAAGGCAACAAATTTGCAAAATATTACAGGTCTAATGCAACAGAAATATTGAATCTATTTCCCTCAATCATTAGACAATCATGATTTCTGGAGTTCCCTAAGGCTCCACCCAGGACTCAACGTGAATAATGAAATTAACAGTTAAGAAGGCTTTTGCTTTCATTGTTTTCCTTTTGGAATAATCTCTTTCTCTTTTATCTCAATCATTGCCTGTCTGCTTGTTCTTTTGTTCATCCATCTATCCCTTCAGTTCACCCCAGGTGAACTGAACACCTTCACGGTGTTAGGGATACAATGATGAATAAAATAACTAGTCGCAACTTTTAAGATATTAGATACAAGTTTAGTAGAGGAAATAAATACATAAATAAATAAAGACCGTAAAATTTCAAAAGATTAACTAAGGTTTGTATGGCATAGGAGGGTGTACAAAGATTCAATGGTCTACTCTATATGGAAGTTAGGACATACATTATAGGGGTAGATAAGGCTTGGTTGGGCCTGGAAAAATGAGTAACTGCTGGACAGCTAGACAACGAGAGGCACACTAAAAAAGGCCCCAAGGTCACGCCTGTAATCCCAGCACTTTGGGAGGCTGAGGTGGGCGGATCACCTGAGGTCAGGAGTTCGAGACCAGCCTAGCCAACATGGAGAAACCCTCATCTCTAAAAAAAAAAAAAGAAAAAAGGCCCCAAGGAATGACTGATTTTCTGGCGAATCAGTGGGAAGCAGAGTGCAACAAAAAGGCCTGCAAGGCTGGAGAAGGGCCAGATCTTGAAGGGCCTTATAGGGCACAGTAAGGAGTTCAAATTTGTGAAGGCTACCAGATTAGGGAATCACTGAAGGATTTTAATCAAAGGAATTTCCTGTTCTGGTCGGTATATGGAGAATAATTAGGCAACAAGGAAAGAATAGAGAGGCAAGGACAGTATTAAAAATGACAGGATCTGGTCACTAAGCAGCTGTGGGCAATGTCTAGACTAGCTCCTAAAATTTTAGGCTGAATAGTATCATTCTTTGAAACAGGGAAGTGAGAAGAAAGAATACATTTAGAGGTTCAATTTTACATTTCAGATTTTTAAACCACTTCATTTTACTATATATATATATATATTTTACTATATATATACATTTTACTATATATATATATATATATACACACATATATATATCTTTTCTAAAAAAAAAAAATATATATATATATATACACATATATATATATATATATATATATATATATATATATATATATTTTTTTTTTTTTGGAGACAAGAGTCTCACTCTGTCACTAGGCTGGAGCGCAGTGGTGTGGTCTCAGCTCACTGCAACCTCCACCTCCCTGATTCAAACAATTCTCTTGCCTCAGCCTCCCGTGTAGCTGGGATTACAGGCACTCGCCATCATGCCCAGCTAATTTTTGTATTTTTTTTAGTAGAAACGGGGTTTTACCATGTTGGGCAGGATGGTCTCGAACTCCTGACCATGTGATCAGCTCGCCTCAGACTCCCAAAGTGTTGTGATTACAGGCATGAGCCACCACGCCTGGCCTAAAATATTATTTTAAAAGAAAAAACATTATCCGGCTGTGATGGCACCCACCTATAGTCCTAGCTACTAGGGATGCTGAGGCAGGAGAATCACTTGAGCCCTGGAGTTCAGTGCTGTAGCGTACTATGATCATGCCTGTAACTAGCCATTGCACTGCAGCCTGGTCAACATAGCAAGACCATGTCTCTAAAACTTCTCTAAAAAAAGAGGAAATATGGCTTGGTGTGATGGCTCATTCCTGTAATCACAGCACTTTGGGAGGCCAAGGCAGGAAGACTACATGAGCTCAGGAGTTTGAGACCAGCCTGGGTAACACAGCGAGACAACCTCATCTATAATTTTAAAAAAAAGAAGAAAAAATATTATTATAATTCACATATAAAAGGAGAAAAATCATCTCAACAGATACATAAAAAACACTGGATCAAATTAAATACCTATTAATATTAGGCTGGTGCAAAAGTAATTGCAGTGTTAATACTTAAAAATTAATTTAAAATCTTGGCAAATTAGTAATAGAACAGACTATTAATATTTTTAACCCAACATAAACTATCAGTCTGAACCTGGAGCACACGTAATCTTCAGTAGTGAAACCTTAAAAATAGTCCCTTTAAAATCAGGAACAACATAAGGATGCTTATTGTCATGGCACCCTTAATATACTGAGAAAACAATAAAACTATTTAGAAAGACATTAACAAGTTTGTTAGACACAGGACGAATTTCCATAGTAGTAAGTCTATTCACTAGCAGCAACCAATTTTAAATATAATAAAACAGAGCCCATTCATTCTTACTATAAAAGCTTAAGGTCTTTGGAAATAAATCTAAGGTAAAACCTCTACTTGGAATTTAAAAAAAACTTCTGTTAACCTAAAAGAGGACTTAAAACGGATGGAAAGACTGAACCATATTAAGGTATCAATTCTTCCAAAATTAATTCATACATTTAACATACTTCCATTCAATATCTCAAAGGATTTTTAAAATATGAGCCTTGACAAAGTATCAAAAAAATTCATACTGAACAGCAAAGGACCAAAAACAGTGAAACAGTAATAAAGAAAAGGGCATTTGCTCTACTATACATCAAAGATTTATAATAAGTTTTCCTAATTAAAACTGTGTCATATTAGCTCAGGAACAGATCATAGATTCATAACACTTTTCATGAATTTGGTTTTAATAATTCTTTTTTTTTTTTGAGACAGGGTCTCACTATGTTGCCCAGGCTGGAGTGCAGTGGCATGATCATAGCTCACTGCAGCCTCAAACTCCTAGGCTCAAGTGATCCTTCTGCTTCAGCCTCCCAACTAGCTGGGACTACAGGTATACACCACTGCACCCAGATAATTATTAAATTTTTTTGTAGAAACAATGTGTTGCTTTGTTTCTCACGCTGGTCTTGAATTCCTGGACTCAAGCAATCCTCCCACCTTGGCCTCCCAAAGTACTGAGATTACAGGAGTGAGCCCACCATGCCTGGCTTAAAAGTAATTATTTTTTTTATTTCACTAAAATATTTTTAATTATCTTATAAGATAAAAACTTTCTCTTGGAGAACACCAGTTCTGAGAACCCTGAGCTGCCATGGTAGACACTCAAGGCACCATGCTGTGGAGAAGCTCAAGTCATGGAAAAGCTGAAGTAGGTGTGTCAGTTAATGGTCCCAGCTAAGCCTTGTTTTTGAGTCATGCCACTTCAGGGTACCTGACACAAGAGTAAAGAACCTCAGATGATTCTGGCCCCTAGTCTTTCCAGTTACCTCTAGCTGTTTGATTCTTCCCAGATAAGTCCCCAGACATTATGGAGCAGAGACATAACATACCTGCTATGCTCTGTGTGAATTCTTTTTTAAGAGACAAGATCGGGTAGGTGCAGTGGCTCATGCCTGTAATCCCAGCACTTTGGAAGGCCGAGGTGGGCCGATCACCTAAAGTTGGGAGATCAAGACCAGCCTGACCAACATGGAGAAACCCTGTCTCTACAGAAAATACAAAATTAGCTGGGCGTGGTGGCGCATGCCTGTAATCCCAGCTACTCAAGAGGCTAAGGCAGGAGAATTTCTTGAACCCAGGAGGTGGAGATTGTGGTAAACTGAGATCGCGCCATTGCACTCCAGCCTGGGCGACAGAGCGAGACTCCATCTCAAAAAAAACAGAAGACAAGGTCTTGCTCTGTTGCTGAGGCAGATGCGGTGGCATGATCAGAGCTCACTGCAGCCACTAACTCCTAGGCTCAAGCAATCCGCCCACCTCAAGCCTTCTAAGTAGCTGGGACTACAGGCACATGCCACTATGCCAGACAAATTTTTAAACTTTGATTTTGTGTAGAGATGGAGACGGGGGTCTCACTTTGTTGCCCAGGCTCTGAATTCTTTTCTTCTTTTTTGAAACAAGATATTGCTGTGTCTCCCAGGCTGAAGTGCAGCGGCACAATTTTGGCTCACTACAGCTTTGACCTCCTGGGCTCAAGCAACCTCAGCTTCCCAAGTAGCTGGGACTACAAGCACAAGGCAGTATGCCTGCCTCATTAAAAAAAAAATTTTTTTTGTAGAAATGAGGTTTCACTATGTTGCCCAAGCTGATCTCTAACTCCTAAGTGCATGTAGTCCTCCTACCTTGGCTACCCAAAGTGCTGGGATTGCAGGCATGAGCCACCATGCCTGGCCCGTGTGAATTCTTGATCCGCAGATTCTGTGAGCATAACTGCCATTGTTTTAAGACTCTGTTTTGAGATGGCTTGCAATAAATACTCTAGGACTATAGATTAAAGATAACTGGAGCTATAGAATCATTGAAACGTACAGATTATAAAGTATATTTCACATAAATATATACATTATAGATAACTAGGGCCACAGAATCATAGAAACAAAGGAGACTGTAGAAACTATAATATATAATAAACTCCTTCATTTTTAACTTGAGGAAACTAAGGTCAGCCCCCAGTTGCCTGCAAAGTGACAGAACTGGGACATACACTTAAGTCTCTTTGCATCCAGTCCTGGGATTTTTCCAAAACACAATTACTTCATAAGTTCTAAATCATAAAGGCCTCTTATTAATATTCAAACTGCAGTATTTTAGGATGAGAAGACTCTGCTTTCTGTTCAAGGCCAAACGTAATTGTATTTCTGGTTACAGACAATTTGTCCCTATATCCCTAACACATGACAGGCATTCAATACATGTATACATGTTTTTGGGGCTTTTTTTTTTGTCTTTTTGAGGCAGAGTCTCACTCTGTCGCCCAGGCTGGAGTGCAGTGGCACAAGATCTCGGCTCACCTCCACCTCCACCTCCCAGGTTCCAGTGATTCTCCTGCGTCAGCCTCCTAAGTATCTGGGACTACAGGCACCTGCTACTATGCCTGGCTAATTTTTGTATTTTTAGTAGAGACGGGGTTTTGTCAAGTTAGCCAGGCTGGTTTCTAACTCCTGACCTCAGGTGATCCACCCACATCAGCCTCCCTAAGTGCTGGGATTACAGGCGTGAGCCACCATGCCCCGCCTCAATACGTGGTTTTTGAAGTGAAGTATTACTACATCAAGGTAGCTCCAAAAGCTGTAAATAGTGCAGCTTAGATCTGCAGTGGTTGTGTTTGGAAAATTAAAATGGCATTTTCAGTTTAGAAATAACATTTATAAAGTCCCAACACTATTATTGCTTCCCATTTCACCAGTTGTTAAATTCTAGAAATCTCATTAAAGGCAGTCTTTGCAATCACAACAGTGTCTCCAATGTAAGTGCTCAATGGTTGTCTTCTGATGTATATATAATTATAACTATATATAAGATCAACACATTATTTATAAATATATCTACAATACTAATGTAGTTGGAAGCATAACCTGTCACTTGCTTCTAAATATGGATCTTTCCTGACATGAACTGAATGTTTACGTCCTCCCCCAACCAATCCCACACTGAGATACTGAAGCCCTGGCTGCCAATGTCATGGTATTTGGAGGCGTGGCCCTTGGGAGGTAACTAGGTTTCAATAAAGTCATGAAGGTGGAGCCCCCATCATTATTAGTGTCCTTACAAGAAGAGGAACAGAGACCAAAACTCTCCCTCTCTGCCATGTGAGAATACAACAAAAAGGTGGCTATCTGCCAGCCAGGAAGAGTTCTCACCAGGAACCAAATTGATTGGAACACTGATCTTGTATTTCCTAGCCTCCAAAACTGTAGATATAGATATTCATTATTTAAGCCATATTGTATGTGGTGTTTGGTTATGGCGATCTGAGTTCACAAAGACACCTGCTTGTTTTTTTAGTCATGTAAGTTTTAGTTGGGCACATGGCCTTCAACTAAAGATTATGCTTCCAAGCACTGTTCGCATGTGGGTATGGCCAGTGACAAGTTTTCACCAACGGAATGAATGAAATTAACATGTGAAACTTCCTTGAAAGGAAGAGATATGCTCGTCTCTGAGATGGTAGAGCGAGTCTGATTTCCTGACTTTATGAAACGCAGCCACCGTATCAAATTTGGATTGTGTATAGTCAAACTGATATCGAAAGACAAAAATTAAGATCTTTCTTGTTTAAGCGACTGTCTGGTTAGGTCTCTGTGTTATGTTAACTTGTATTTTAATGCAATAAAAACTTCATTTTTGTGAGTATCATATTTTCCCACCAGTTTTGGCCATTTTCCCCTCTGGGTTGACACGCTTCTTATCTTCTATTTATCTGGCTTATGAATATAAAACTTTATTCAGCTTCTGCATTCCTCTTTTCAGTGATGTTTACGTGTTACAAGGTTCTTTCAGGTCCCATCATCGACAAGATTGCACGTAAAAGCAAGAAGGTAAATTCAGAAACAGTACTGTGAAAGTCTTAAAAAATCTAGCCAGGTAAAGAGAGAGATATAGATGAACAGAACAGAATTGACAGTTCAGACATAAATCTTTACATTTATGGTCAACTGACTTTCAACGAAGTTGCCAGGTAAAATCAATAGGGGAAAGAATAGTCTTTTCAACAAATGGTGCTGGGATAATCGGATAGTCCTATACAAAAAAAAAAGTATGTAGACCCTTATGTCACACCATATATATTTTAAAAAAATAACTAAAACAAAATTTATTGTAAACCTAAATATAACAGCTAAAACTATAAAATGTTTAGAAGAAAACATCAGAGAAAATCTTTGCAATCTTGGATTAGGCAAAGAATTCTTAGATGACACCACAAGCATAGTCCATAAGAAAAAAACTGTTAAGTTATTAAAACCTTTGTTCTTCAAAAGACACCGTTACTTTTTAAAAAGCCACAGATTGGAAGAAAATATTTATAAATCATATATGTGATAAGACTTATTTCTGTAATATATAAAGAACTCTCATGACTCACTAGGAAGACGAATATTTAAAAGACAATTTAAAAATGGGCAAAAACTCTGAATAGACATTTTACCAAGGAAAATAGACAAAGGGCATGAAAAGGTGCTCAACACCATTAGAAAATATGAAAAAAAACCTCAAATAAGATACTACTACACACCCACTAGAACAGCTATAGAAAAGGACTGACATCAAGCGTTGTTGAGAATATGGAGAAACTGGAACCTTTATACATGGCTGATGGGAATGTAAAATGTTATAGCCACTTTAGTAAATAGTATGGCAATTTCTTTAAACATAAACTTACTACACTCAGCAATTTCACTCCTATGCATCAACCCAAAAGAAATGAAAACATACGTTCACACAAAAACCTGTGGAGAATGTTCATAGGAACATTATTCATAGTAGCCAAAAACTAGAAACAAGCAAAAAGTCCATCACCTGGCAAATGGATAAATAAAATGTGGGCTATCCATAAACGGACTGTGCAACAAAAAGGAATAAGCTACTATTATGCAACAAAAGGAAGAAATCACTGTTATTTACTATAGCAGAGAGAAACTCAAAATCATTATGCCAAGTGAAAGAAGCCAAGTACAAAAGAGTAAATACTCCATGGTTCCATTTATCCATACATTCCATTTATACGAAAGCAGAGTAGGGGTGACTGGGTCTGGGGGGTAGGATGAGGGCTGACTGCAAACGAGCATGAAGGAATTTTGGGGAAGTGTCAGAAATACTCTGAAACCGGATGTGATGATTGATACATACCTCTATGAACTCTCTACTAAATAGTACCAACAGGTGAATTTTATGGTATATAACTTATAATTGTATAAGGCTGTTGTTGGAAAAGTTAGAAAAAATATCTAGCCAGACTCTTTCTGCAAACAGTAAAGAAGGGGAAACCACTGTATATTAATATAAAGCTTCACCAGTCCTTTGTAGGATTGTGCCTACAGACTCATATGTATGCATTTAGTGGGATTATTGTGGCAGAGACTGCTAAAGTTGTATACTTCAGCATCCACTCTCTGCTTCTTCCTTTAGGAATAATCCTTCCTGTCAACTGGGCTTGTAGCTATCCATCTAAAGATGATCTCTCCCAGCCATTCCAGCAGCTTGGTGTGGCCATATGATTAGCTCTGGTTGTAAACAAAATTGATATATGTCGTTTGATACTTGTGCCCCTAAAAGGGAAGGGATGTGTTCTCTCTTCCTTTCCCCTGTTGGCAGAGAGATGGCAAAAGCTCTAACAAACCCCTGAACCCACAGATGGAAGCACCTTGTGAGGAGGCAGAGGCATCCTACTGGCCTTGAACCTCTCGATCCCAGACTGTACGTGAGAAAAACCACTGGATTTTAGGATAATGCAATCACGGTTTAGAAAATAAAGAATGGAGTTCATCTCTCAACATTTTTGTCAACTGCAAAGTATGACAGGCAGCAACTATCTTTACGGACTGCTTGCACACCAGCCATAAGAATGTTCTTATCTAATTGCAGAAAAATTTATGCAACAACTTCTGTTAGTTTTCAATATTTAAGATCTGTTGTAGATAAATATGCTGGGAAATCTATCCTGGACAATAGTATGTATCTAAAGTCTATGTATTTAAAGAGTGTTCCTCAAAGTTATTAAAGTTTTGGAATTTGTTTCTTTTGAGTGTTAAGATCTATTTTCTGAAACAATGAGTGGCCAGTCATTTTCATTGCATAGAAACACTGGCATTAACATAGCACTAAGTAAAAATCTGTTCTTTTTCTTTTCCTATAGTTATTCCATTGAAACTTTAAGACAGTCATATAGTACAAAAAACCTTTTGCAGATGGCTCATTTATAGAAAGAAGTTAAGTATTTACTTACTTCCTACCCAATTTAAAATACAACCTTGGCAGGCAATCAACCAGAAGAGCTAAATGTCTGAAAGCACTGCCCTTTTCTCTACTATAGAAGTTACAGGGTTAAGCCTTGGAAAATTTCCAGAAAACAAGGCTTTGCTAAACATATTTACCTTTTCAGAAAGATTTCATCTCATAAAAAGGTATGCTGTTCTTCTTCAGGCAAGACAAGAAAAACTGCCTGTCCTAATTGACAGTAGGCAGGGACAAATTTCTATCTCTAGAAACACAAGGTTTAGTGCTGCTACCCTTCTCACACAGCAATGATATGCAAGTCCAAGGCTCTGGAGGAAACCATCAAAATCTGCACAGTTATATTCTTTTATTATACAGCTCCTAGAAATAAGAATGTAGAGGTTGGGTGCGGTGGTTCACACCTTTAATCCTAGTACTTTGGGAGGCCGAGGCAGGCGGATCACTTGAGGTCACGAGTTCGAGACCAGCCTGGCCAACATGGTAAAACCCTGTCTGTCCTAAAAACAAAATTTAGCCAGGCATGGTGGCGTGCACCTGTAGTTCCAGGACTCAGGAGGCTGAGACAGGAGAATCTCTTGAACCCAGGAGGTGGAGGCTGCAGTGAGCCCAGATTGTGCCACTGCACTCCAGTTTGGGTGACAGAGTAAGACTTCATCTCAAAAAAAAAAAAAGTCTGAAACATGTGACACATATCCGAATTAAAATTTTACTGTTAAATGAATTCTTTTCCGAGAATCTAAAAGCGACCAGAATTCAGTTATTTTCAATAAATTAGCCTCATCTTAGATTGATACACACATTTTTCATGTGAAATAAACAACAGATTTCTGACACAGCTGGCCCTCTACCAGATTCAGTTTGTGCCCTATTAATATGTACTTGGTTTTACTTTGCTTTTTAAGGCACAAGACATTTCTAGATATGAGTATGTTCTTTTTTGAGAATACTGAAACTTTCTGAAATTGGCTGGGTGCAGTGGCTCATCAGGCCTGCAGTCTCAGCACTTTGGGAGGCCAAGGTGAGAGGATCACTTGAGGTCAGGAGTTCAAGAGCAGCCTGGGAAACAAAGTGAGACCTCGTTTCTACAAGAAAATTTTAAAGTTAGCCGGGTATGGTGGCATGCACCTGTAGTCCCAGGTACTAAGGAGGCTGAGGCAGGAGGATTGCTGGAGCCAAGAGTTCAAGGCTGCAGTGAGCTAGGATAGCACCACCACTGCACTCCAGCCTGTGTGAGAGAACCTGTGTGGAAAAAAAAAAAAAAAAGAAGAAAGAAAGAAAAGAAACTTCTTGAAATCAAAGACTATATATTTGTTTTTTTCTGATATTTCTTGTGATATTTCTTACGATGTATTATGAAGGCATAACACATCCTAGCCACTAACAGACATTTCCAGCTTATGCAAGGATGGAACAAGTATCCAATTCTTTGGGCCTATCTTTAAGTTACTTTAACAGAACAATAGATGTGAGCTGATCTGTCCATATTCTCTTGCTTGGTTCCTATTGTGTGACAAATTTGAGAGGCTACTGGCAGAGAAAAGTAGTAAAATCTACAGAACAGAACACAGTCATCTGTTTCATTTGGATATGGAGCGTATCCAAAACTCTGACAGGAGTTTAAAAATCACCGTTTCCACAGTCGCCTTTCTGGCCATCTACACCATCAAGGCAAGCAACTCTGGAAGCAGTAAGCACCTCCTGCTGCTCAGTCGTGTGTCTCTATGTTCAGCAGCTTAGAAGAACCATAGGATCAGCAAGCGAGCTGTAACTTCTCTAACAATAATAACTAAATTACATATAGGAGTATTTGAATGGGCTACATTCAACACCTTGAAATCTAATAAGAAGGTGTCATTACTAACTAGATAATATGCTCACAAAACTTATCTCCAGTCTTTAACTATAAAATCCTCAGATTTTATAAGTTTTAGTGGAAAATCCCAAAATATCTTTTATAGGTGAATGAGACCCTATTTCATAGAAAGATAAAGCTTAGAAAATGTAATGAAGTTACTCAACTCACACAAATTTGCATTAAATTTAGCTATTATTTCTGTGTCAACAAAGCTGTTTGCACTCATTATTACATAAAGGTTTGCTTTCCTTAAAAAAGGCAAAAATAATGAAACGTTGTGAAAGTTTTAAACTTTTTAACAAAAAGACCTGCAAAATGGAAGAAAATATCTGTGTAATATAGGTGATAAGGCTGTCTACAATATATAAAAAAAAACTTATCAACAATAAAAAGAAAAAAAAACAATTAAAAAAATAGGTAAAGAATCTGAATAGCTATTTCTCCAAAGAAGATATACAAATGGCTAATAAGCACAAGAAAAGATACTCAACATAATTAGTCATAAAAGAAATGTAATCAGAATCACAATGAGATACCACTTCACACACACTAGGATGGCTAGAATCAAAAAATGGAAAACAACATATGTTAGTGAAGAGTGGAGAAATTAGAACTTTCTACATGGCTGGTGAAAATGTAAAATGGGGCCGGGCGCAGTGGCTCACACCTGTAATTCCAGCACTTTGGGAGGCCGAGGCAGGCGGATCACGAGGTCAGGAGATCAAAACTATCCTGGCTAACACGGTGAAACCTCATCTCTACTAAAAATACAAAAAATTAGCCGGGCATGGTGGCACACACCTGTAATCTCTGCTACTTGGGAGGCTGAGGCAAGAGAAATCACTCGAACCCAGGAGGCGGACGTTGCAGTTAGCTGAGATTGCATCACTGCACTCCAACCTGGGCGATAGAGCAAGACTCCGTCTCAAAAAAAAAAAAAAACAAGAAAATGTAAAATGGTTGAGCTGCTGTGAAAACAGTACAGTGGTTCCTTAATAGTTAAATATAGAATTATGATTTTATGCAAGCAATTCCACTCCTAGGTATATACCCAAAATAACTGAAAACAGGGACTCAAACATACAAAAATCATAATTGTAAGTCAGAGATACAATTATGATTTTTGTATGTTGATTTTGTACACTGCAACTTTACTGAATTTGTTCATCAGTTCTATCAGTTTTGTGGTGGTGTCTTTAGGTTTTTATTTTATTTTACTTTTTGAGACTAAGTCTCGCTCTGTTGCCAGGTTGGAGTGCAGTGGTGCAATCTTGGCTCACTGCAACCTCTGCATCCTGGGTTCAAGCGATTCTTTCTTTTGTCTAATTGCTATGGCAAGGACTTCCACTGTTATGTTGAAAAAAAGTGGTATAAGTGGGCATCCTTGTCTTGTTCTGGTTCTAGGAGTAAAGAACTTCAATTTTTCCCCAGTCAGTACAATGTTAGCTATGGGTTTGTCATTTGTGGTCTTTATTATTGAGGTATAATAATTCCATTATTATTGAGGTATATAATAAATCCTTCTACTTCCGTTTTGATGAGGGTTTTTACCATAAAGGGATGCTAAATTTTACCAAATGTTTTTTTGGCATCTACTGAAATAATCAAATGGTTTTTGTTATTGGTTCTGCTCATGTGAGGTACCACAATATTTATTTGCATATATTGAACTCTCCTTGCATCTCCATCTCTTTGATGGGAGACTTTAAACTACAGCTTTGATCTCATTACTTGTTACTGGTTTGTTGAATTTTTCTGTTTCTCATGGTTCAGTCTTGGTAGGTTGTGTGTGTCCCGGAATTCCTCCACTTCTAGGTTTTCCAAGTCGTTCATAACAGTCTCTAATGACTCCTTGTATTTCTGAGGTTTCTACTGTTGTATTTCCTTTTTTGTTTCTGATTTTACTTACTTGAGCCTTCTCTCTTTTTTTCTCAAGCTAAAGTTTTGATTCTTATCTTTCCAAAAAAAACCTTTCATTTTGTTGATCTTTTCTATTGTTCTTTTATTTTAACTTTATCCCATTTTCGTTTGTTTCAAAAGATTTTTAGGATGGGCACTGTGGCTCATGCCTGTAATTCTAGCATTTTGGGAAGCCAAGGTGAAAGAACAGCTTCAGCTCAGGAGTTCAAGACCAGCCTGAGCAACACAGTGATACTTCATCTCCACAAAAAATTAAAAAGATCAGTCAGGTATATGGTGACACACACCTGTAGTCCTAGCTACTTGGGAGGCTGAGTTGGGAGGATCACTTGAGCCTGTGAGGTAGAGTTCGCAGTGAACTGAGATCATGACACTGCACTCAAGCCTGGGCGATAGAGTAAGGCCTCTCAAAAACCTCATTCAAAGGTCAGCAACCTCAAAGATCAAAGGTAGATAAGCCCACAAAGATGAGAGAGAATGCAAAAATGCTAAAAACTCAAAAAGCCAGGGTGTCTGTTCTCTTCCAAATGACCATTAACACTTCTCCAGCAAGAACACAAAACTAGGCTGAGACTGAGATGCTAAAATGACAGAAGTAGGCTTCAGAAGGTGGGTAGTAATGAACTTCACTAAGCTAAAGGAGCATATTGTAACCTGATACGGTTTGGCTGTGTCCCTACCCAAATCTCATCTTGAATTGTGGTTCCCATAATCCCTATGTGTCACGGAACGGACCAGGTGGAGGTAGCTGAATCATGGGAGCAGTTTCCCCCATCCTGTCCTCATGATAGACAGTTCTCATGAGATCTGATGGTTTTATAAGGGTTCCCCCTTTACTGGGCACTCATTCTCTCTCCTACCACCATGTGAAGAAAGACACGTTTGCTTCCCCTTCTACGATGATTGTAAGTTTCCTGAGGCCCTCCCAGCCATTCTGAACTGTGAGTCAATTAAACTGCTTTCCTTTACCAATTATCCAGTCTCAAATATGTCTTTATTGGCAGTGTAAGAATGAATTAATCCATAACCCAATGCAATGAAGTGAAAAATCATAATAAAACAATACAGGAGCTGACAGCCAGAATAGCTAGTTTAGAGAGGTACATAGCCAACTGATGGAGCTGTAAAACACAACACGAGAACTTCACAATGCAATCACAAGTATAAACAGCAGAATAGACCAAGTGGAGGAAAGACTCTCAGAGGTTGAAGACTATCTTTCGGAAATAAAACAGGCAGACAATAATAGAGAAAAAAGAATAAAAAGGAACAAACAAAATTTCCTAGAAATATGGGATTCTGTAAAGAGAACAAACCTATGACTGACTGGGGTAACTGAAAGAGATGGGGAGAAAAGAATCAAGTTGGAAAACATACTTCAGGATATCATCCAGGAAAATTTCACCAACCTAGCAAGACAGGTCAACATTCAAATTCAGGCTGGGCATGATGGCTCCAACCTGTAACCCCAGCACTTTGGGAGGCCGAGGCAGGTGGATCATTTGAGGCCAGGAGTACAAGACCAGCCTGGCCAACATCGTGAAGACTCATCTTTACTAAAAATACAAAAATTAGCTGGTAGTAGTGGCTAACACCTGGCCCAGCTACTCAGGAGGCTGAGGCAGGAGAATAGGGCCTGGAGGCAGGGAACATAAGGTCTGTCCACACTGACTTCCTATAACTAAATCAAATGAACCCACTTCAGAAATGACAGGAGGGTGAATGGCTTTGCAACTTCACTTCATCCTCTCCATCCACAACATTTATACTTGGTAACTTCACATTCATTCTTTCCATTTACACAGACCACACATACCAAGTAACATCCTTTCCATTTAAAATAGGGTGCAGTCTGAGTAAATGACTCTGTGACTTCACTTCATTCCTTTCGTTTACATAGAATGGGAAACCTGTACTCCAGAAAATTCTGTAAGCAGGGCTCTTCCTCTCAGGCCTGCTCCCACACTGTGGAGTGTACTTTCATTCTCAGTGAATCTCTGCTTTTGTTTCCTTCACTTTGTGTGTGCATTCTGTTCAATTATTTGTTCAAGATGCCAAGTACCTGAACACCTTCTACCAGTAACACTTGAGTACATGTAGTAATTTACTGGAATACCTATGGGCATTCAGAGAAATTCACTAATTTTCTGGTGGACAGTTCTAATCGCTAGTTTTACTTTTCCCAAACTGAGTTAAAATCTGTACCTCTAGTAGCCTCTACTCATCAACCACAATTCTGTCTTCTATTCCAACTTCTGCACTATAGCCCTTCAGGAATCTGAAGATTACCCCCAAACATTCCCCTCTCCCAGTAAGCACTCTTTCCTCTCATGGGATTTGCTTTACCAGACTGACCTCCACTCTAGCTATACCCCAAGGGTTTCAGTATCATAGCATCCATAATTATGATTTCTTTCTTGTTCATTTTCTATGCTTAAAAAGTTTTTCCACAATATATTACCTCTATAATGACAAAATGAATTTTATTTCAAAAAATGACATAAGAATCATTAGAATACCTTCTCCAAAATACTGACTAAAATATGCCACATGACAAAATTGATATTGAAATCTGAAAGGAAAAGCACACAGAGCAGGATGGATGAGGATACTCTGTTAGTTCTTTCTGGACATGATACTCTCAGGTTGCATAAACTCACTTTAGGGATCTTTGATCTGAAAGGACTAATCCAAGTCCCCTTCTCTAAAGATGAGAAAATTTATATCTAGAAAGACCAAATGAATTGCCCAAGTTTAAATAATTGGCCTAATGTTTTTGATAGAGCCACAAAATTACTGCCCTGCTTAAAACCTTTTGAACAGTTTTCCACTGCCCTTTGCATAAAGCCCAATTTCTTATCATAACTAGCAGAGTTCTTCATAATTTGGTTCCTAACATCTTCTCCAGTCTAATTTCAAGCCCCTCCTGAACTCTTGAGCTCTCCTGATCTTGCACTCTATGATCCATTTGTTTAATTTCTTTAAGAGTTTTTTTTTAGTGTTTTTTTGTTTGTTTGTTTTCTCCCCAAAGTCTCTGCAGTTTAACTTCTTTTTTACACATCTCTGAGGCTGAATATATTTCTCTTCTTCCTAGAACACTCTTCCCCTTAGCCTCATTCTCTTCAGCTGACCAAATCCTACTCATTCTTCACATCTTCTCTGACCCTTAACTTGGATTAGTTCTCGCTATATGTTCCCAGAGAACCTAGGGCTCCAAATTTAGATGAGATCAGAGGATGTTCCCAGAGGTTTCAGCACTCCCTCTCTTTACAAAACTCATACCCTTTTTTTGGGCGAGTATGTGTTTCATACCGATCTTGCCTGCTAGACTGTAAGCCCTGTGAAGGCAGGAATGGCATTTGCTTTGTTTTTTAGTCTTAGCACTAACACATTTCTAGACACAAAGTAAATAACAAATATTCCATTTTACAAAGGCTTAAATTAGCTCATAATTGCTAAAAATATCTATTAAAACATTACTATCATGCTATATTATACAGTCACCATTAAGTATTCTTACAATAGACCAAGGCTCCTTTTCCATGTATAAAGCACAAAGCCCAACAGAGAATTGCTGTTATTCAGACAAGCATGATTATTTTATTATCCAAATATCTAAAAGAAAATAAATAAAAATCTGATAACAATGTCAATCATTGTTAATGATTCACCTTCAAAATCCATGCTCCAAAAATAAAAGAAACTCTAATTATAGATTTGACATCTAACTTATCACCTTCCTAAGAAACTGCTAAAGTTTAGAAAAAGTTCAGATTCTGATCATAAAAGGGATATATAATCAAAGGAATATTGTCTGTAACATCTAATGAGTGAGTACAAAGCACAAATGCCATGCATGTGGAATAATGATTAAGAGCACAGCCCCAGAGCCAGAAAGCCTGTGCTCAAATCCTGACTTCACCATTTTCCAGCACTGTGACCTTGATCAAGTAACTTAATCTGTGCTTCAGATTTACCACCTGTAAGACAGGCCTAAAAAACTGTACTTACTTCATTGAACTGTTATCAGGATTAAATAAATTAATATGTAGTATGTTACTCTTTTTATTTTGTGTCTGTATTAGCACTGTTAAGATGAAACCCAGGCTATCATACTGCAAGATTTATGGACTCTGTCTTTTATGTTTTTCTTATGTCAGTTCTGTTGCATCTCAACTTGTGAGTGTACTAAATTTCTTTTCCCAATCCGAATCTCCTAACTGAAGTCAGTGAGAACCAAGAAATGAAATTAATTACCTCCCTCCCAACTCTTTGTTTTGGAGATGGAGTCTCACTCTGTCATCCAGGCTGGAGGGCAGTGATGCAATCTCAGCTCACTGCAACCTCCACTGCCTGGGTTTAAGCGATTCTCCTGCCTCAGCCTTCTGAGCAGCTGGGATTACAGGCGCCTGCCACCATGCTGGCTAATTTTTAGTAGAGACGGGGTCTCACCATGTTGGCCAAGCTGGTCTCAAACTTCTGACTTCAGGTGATCTGCCCATCTCAGCCTCCCAAAGTGCTGGGATTACAGCTGTGAGCCACCGTGCCAGGCCAATTCTCTCCCTTTGAAGGGGTATCAGACATACCAGCAGGCAAGTACATTTTAGTGTTATATGGGAAATTCTCTAAAAGCAGAGTAAGACTGAATTCACAAAGCAGGTGTGCCATGGAGACACTTAGGGCAAAGTGGTAAGTACAATGTCAACAACTCTGTTGTCACAGTCATCATGCCTTTCATTCTAGCACAGCTGGGTCCAGGCTCCTGAGGTCAGAAACAGGCTGAAACCTACTGGCTTGGCTTAAACAGATCAGAGGTAAGTGAATGTTTCAGTATGAATTAATAATGATGTCATATAATATTCACACATGTTTAATATATAAGCAACTACCATATAAAGAATTAGAGGCCAGGCATGGTGGTTCATGCCTATAATCCCAGCACTTTGGGAGACTGAGGCAGACGGATCATGAGGTCAGGAGTTCAAGACCAGATTGGTCAACATGGTGAAACCCTGTCTCTACTAAAAAACACAAAAATTAGCTGGGCATGGTGGCTCATGCCTTTAATCCCAACTACTTGGGAGGCTGAGGTAGGAGAATTGCTTGAACCGGGACCTGGGAGGCAGAGGTGGCAGTGAGCTGAGATTGTACCATTGCACTCCAGCCTGGGCTACAGAGCGAGACTCCATCTCAAAAAAAAAAAAAAAAATTCGAGTAGGCTGAATGTTATTTCACCCTGGGTGGAATTACTATTTTTGTCTTAAATTGTTTTTATTTGTTTGCCCCTTCTAGATTATTTAGGAGGATCTAACAAGTGGCACTTAACAGTGGGATACTAATAACATGTCAAATCTGTATAGCCTATAAATGGTCTAAACACTTTATTCTTAAGTTGAACAGTTTCCATTATTTTCTCTAAACAAAAACTTGAAAGAATGAATAATTTTCATTCACTTACTCCATTTACTTATTTGACCAATTTTAGTAGAATGTCTACCATGTTTTGACCTAATAAGGGTTGAGAGGAAGTCCTTGTCTTTTGGCAGGTGTTAACAAACTACCTGGGGCCAGGCGCGGTGGCTCATGCCTGTAATCCCAACACTTCGGGAGACCGAGGTGGGCAGATCACTTGAGGTCAAGAGTACAAAATCAGCCTGGCCAACATGGTGAAATCTAATCTCTACTAAAAATACAAAAAATTATCTGGGCATGGTGGTGAGCACCTGTAATCCCAGCTACTCGGGAGGCTGAGGCAGGAGAATTGCTTGAACCTGGAAGGTGGAGGTTGCAGTGAATAGAGATCATGCCATTGCACTCCAGCCTGGATGACAGAGTGAGATGCCGTCTCAACAAAACACACACAATAAACCAAAACAAAACAAATAACAACAACAACAAACCCAACTTGGTTCTAGTCTTAACAATGCTTTCCTATACCAAATGTAGTGCTCCAAGCTCCATTTGTATCCATAATCAGGAAATGTGAGCACACATTCTAACATAATAGGTGAGTCTTTCCTAAGAGAAAAATGAAATTGAGAGCTTAGCCAAGTCAGTCATGCCCTCTTAGATAAAATGTATTTAGATATTTTCCAGCCTTCTCTCTCCTTTTTGCACCCTTCCCAACACCACAAAAGGTAGTCACTGAAAACATTTAATTCTTGTGTAACAATCTTGAGAGCTAAAGTCAAAGCTTGTTTCCCAAATCTTTGAAGAATTCAAGTCAATAACAAATTAGACTACACATTTACAGATGCCATTAACACTTTAAATGGAAGATATATTTCCTGTCTCTTTAGTAAGAAGGAAGCTGAGCCGCCTACACCCAAGCAATTTGTACCTTTCAGGCAGCAGCAATAAAAATGATCCTTTTATATGAAGGAATAAATTACTGTGTGACTGTTAGGTTGGAGAGCACTGCAGAGCTTCTGGTTAAATGTTAACTATTTAGAGGATTATTCTGATTCTAGCATTTATCGCATATTGTGTAGTTTTAACATTGCCTTGCAGATATGGAATCCCAAATTATCAAAATTGTGGTCACAATCTATTAGCTTGGTGGACTTCAACAGATAGCTTAGTAAATGCACCTGTGACGTTCTCTCCACCCTACCCTTCCCTCCAGTGTAATTTTTAGGATGTAATTATGGAGGAAAAAAGACTTGAAGGTACCTTAATGCACTTCCCTAGCAGTAGGACACGTGCTCAGAGTATCAGTGACTTGGAGATATTAACTCGTATATCCAAAGAAGAACAGTCTGGGAAGGATTTGCCACAGACTGTTCCAACAGGCCCCTACAAGTGGAAGACTTGCTCTTAATAATATTAGGATTCTTCCAGAAGAGGGCTTTTGAGTATGAAAACTTAGCCTCCTTCCAAGTATTCTATGTGGCTGATAGTTGCTGAGGTTCTGATTAGGAAGTATCTGTTAGTGAAATGTTACAAAGAGGGAAAGGAGCACATGTGATTTGTATCTATCTAAAAGGCTTATAGTGAGGCCTTTAAAGAAAATAAAAGTAAAACTTCTTTATGTCTTTAAAAGACATTCAAATATTTAACAGAAGAACTTTGTCGTACAGCTGTACATTAACAACTATGCTGTAATTTATGGAAGTATATGCATCACTTTTGTTTTTTTATTTTTTAGTTTCTTCCTAGAATGAATCACAAGAATCTCTTAGCAAGTGATTGTCTTTGGAAACCACTTTGTATTTTCTTTTTTATCTTATTTTAAAGGCATAAAAGTCCAAAGAGAAAATAATATTCACCCACATCATTAAATATTCAGCTTGCCAATCCACAGTCAGCCATTTGCTAAGCCTGTGATTTCAGTGGCCAAGAGACAACTGAAGCAGTTTTTAAAACACTTATATCATTTATTTATTTAGTGATTCCAAATGGGTGATCTAGAGAGATGTTTTGATATATCTGATTCTTGAAGAAATTATGCCAAATCAATCTTCTTCTTCACTAATAGTATAAAGTAGTATGCATACAGGGCCACACAATGAGGAATTATAAAAAAATTTGTCACCAAGCACTTTCCAATACAAAATGATAATGGGCAAATCAGAAATGAGATAGCCTGGCTGCACACGGTGGCTCACGCCTATAATCCCAGCACTTTGGGAGGTCGAGGCGGGGGCGGATCACCTGAGGTAACAAGTTCGAGACGAGCCTCCATTAGCAGGGCGAGGCCGAGGTGGCTGGCTTCTGTAATCCCAGCTACTTGGGAGCCTGAGGCGAAACGCCATCTGCACTAAAAAAAATATATAAAAAACAGCTGGGCGTTGTGGCATGTGCCTGTAATTCCAGCTACTTGGGAGGCTGCGGTAGGAGAATCACTTGAACCTGGGAGGTGGAGGTTGCAGTGAGTCCAGATGATACCATTGCACTCCAGCCTGGGCGACAAGAGCAAAACTCCACCTCAAAAAAAAAAAAAAAAAAATGAAAGAAAAGAAGTGAGGTAGCCTGTGGCAGTAGTAATATTCACGTTTGCAAGTGATGGACCACCCCAAAGTTGATGAGTTTTAGTAGCCTCATCAAATAAAAAAAACGTGGCTGGGCACGGTGGCTCATGCCTGTAATCCCAGCACTTTGGGAGGCCAAGGCGGGCGGATTACGAAGTCAAGAGATCAAGACCATCCTGGCCAACATGGTGAAACCCCGTCTCTACTAAAGATACAAAAATTAGCCAGGCGGGGTGGCCAGCGCCTGTAGTACCAGCTACTCAGGAGGCTGAGGCAGGAGAATCGCTTGAACCCAGGAGGCGGAGGTTGCAGTGAGCCGAGACCACGCCATTGTACTCCAGCCTGGCAACAGAGCGAGACTCCATTTCAAAAGAAAGAAAGAAAGAAAGAAAATGTGTTCATATTCATATTTCTTCAAACAAAGGTTACAGTGGTGGAGCTGGAAATAGAAAGGAATTTCTCCCTCTGACTCTCCACCTGGTCCCTTCCCATTAGACTTTTCAGCATTCGGTGGCTGAAAGTGGGACCCACTTTTAAAGTGTCCGGGGTCCAGGGGCGAATCACGCGCGCGGGTGGCGGCTGAGCCGAGCCAGGAGAGGGCAGCGGGTGGCTATAGGCGTCTGGTCATCCGGCCCGGCCCTAGCCAACACACAAGATGCTTGCGGGAGCCAGGGGAGCCGCGGGCTCTGGGCCGCTTAGAGGTGTGGTGACCGAGGCTCCAACTACCGCCGCGGCCATGGTGCAGATTGCGGGCCACTTTGTATTTTCTAACCCACCTAATACATATACTGATTTTGTTTTATTGTTTTATAGGCAACAGGAATTATTTGGATAGGGAGATTACCTCAGAGTAGTAAATTTATGAGTAACTTCTATATTTTCTTTGTTTCAGGTTTTATTTCTGTGTGTTTTCAAAATTTTCTACAGTCAACATGTTATTTTAATCCTTAATAAAAAGAAAACCTCATTTAAATCCAGGAAAAAGCTGGGTATGGTGGCTCACGCCTATAATCCCAGCACTTTGGGAGGCTGAGGCTGGAGGACTGCTTGAAGCCAGGAGTTCAAGACCAGCCTGAGCAACATAGCAAGACCCTGTCTCTACAAAAAATGTTTTAAAAATCAGCCAGGCATGGTGGCATGTTCCTGTAGTACCAACTACTTAGGAGGCTGAGGTAGGAGGATCACTTGAGCCTGGAACTTTGAGGCTGCAGTGAGCTATGATCTGATCACCACTGCACTCCAGCCTGGGCAACAGAGTCAGACCCTGTCTCCAAACAAACAAACAAAAAAAGCAAGAAAAATCTTTAGGGACTACACCTTTTCAGCAAACTTCAATTTAAATAAATACACACAAATAGCTATCCTTTTAATAACATGTAATTATCAACCTTATTACATCATTTCCCTACAGTGTTCAAGAGGTTTCTCGCTGCTCCTGCTTCAATTTCCTCTCAAAACCTTCATTTACAGAATTTAAAATATCAGTTACTCAGCATTATACACAAAACCTATCATGATCAACTCCCACTCTCTATTTCCTGGCCTTCCCCCACATTTTAGCCAGATGGAACAAGTTAAAATTCCTCTTGTCCCACATTTCAGTCCTGTGTGCCTCTCAAAAGTGCTATTCCTTCTGCCTGGAACATCTTTCCAGTCCCCTGACAACCGGATAAATCCTGATATTTTTTCCTTAGAATCCTGTTCAAGTTTCCACCTTTAAACAGGCACGGACATACACTGCTGGTGGGTATATTAACTGATATAACCTTTAAGGAAAACAATTTGGCCTTATCTATCAAAATTCAAATGAAGGTACCCTTCAGCCCAGCACTTCCACTCCTAGGAATTTAATCTACTGACACACTCACACACTTCTGTGAAATTATATATAAGATTATTCATGGCCGTACTATAGTAGCAAAATATTGAAAACAACCTACACACCCACAGAGTGGGAGGGAGTTGGTTACACATATTATAGAAATCCATCCAGGGAAATACTATCCAGCTTTCAAATGAACAAGGACACCCTTCGTGAACTGACATAGAAAAATCAACACATACTGCTAAGTGAGAAAAGCAAAGTACAGAACATAAAAGGCACACCAAAAGCTCTGTAAAAAGAGGAGAACACATATAAATTTCTTTGCATGTATAAAAATATTTCTAGAAGAATACTTCTTAAAAAACTACTACAACTGCTGGGAAAACAGGAATAGGTAATTTCACTGGATATCACTGCATATTTGTTGAAATTTTTAAATTTTGTACATGTATTATTTATAAAGTAAAATTGTAAGAGTTTAAAAATCAAAATACCCCTACTCTAAAAAGTGTCTCATCTTTATGAAAGTATCTCTAATTCTCTCCACCATTCCTTTACTCAATAATTAGAACCTTACTGCCTGCAGACACTATGTGCCAGGTACTATGGTAGGGAGATAGAGAAGAAATAAAATCTACAAGGAAAATGAACTTCAGTGAAAAACTCAGAAAAGCAGACAGAATATCCCATTTCAGTAAGTGCACAGGGTGCAAGGTGTGACAGGAGCATATAGGAGAAACAGCACCTACACATTTCTAACAGTGCTCACATCACTGACTCATATATAGCTGTTTACATGGCTGTCTCCCAAACGGACAGTTATCTCTTTGAAGATCTCTCAAAGCTAACACAGTGCTATGCACGTAGGAGGTATACATGTTAAACGAGCCACTAAATAAAGGTGTAACAGAAATAATCACTGCATTGTTGTTGTTGTTGTTGTTGTTGTTTTAAACAGTTAAGAACTAATGAGGGCTGGGAGGGGTGGCTCAAACCTGTAATCCCAGCACTTTGGGAAGCCAAAGGAGGAGGATCACTTGAGCCCAGCAGTTTTAAACAAGCCAAAGCAATATATTGAAGCTCCCTATCTAAAAAAAAAAAAAAAAAAAAAAAAAAGAAAAGGAAAAAAATAGCTGGGCATGGTGGTATAGTCCTAGCTACTTGGAAGGTTGAGGAGGGAGAATCGCTTGGGCTCAAGCATTTGAGGCCGCAGGGAGCCATGATTACACCACTGTACTCCAGTCTGGGCAACAGAGTAAGAAAAAGAATAGAAAGGCTGGTTACAGTGGTTCATGCCTGTAATCCCAGCACTATGGGAGGCTGAGGTGAGAGGACTGCTTGAAGCCAGAGGTTCAAGACCAGCCTGGGCAACAATGTGAGACCCCAATCTCTACAAAAAAACAAAAAATTTAGCCAGGTGTGGTGGCACACACCTGTAATCCCAACTACTTGGGAAGCTGAGGCAGGAGGATGGTTTGAACCTGGGAGTTCAAGGCTGCAGTGAGCCATTATCGCACCACTGCACTCCAGCCTGGGTAACAGAGAGAGACCTTGTCTCGAATAAATAAATTAATTAAATAAAAATTTTAAAAAAGAAAACAAAAAGCTAATTAAGTACTCAGCTAGACTCTAACCTGATTCCACAATCATAAGAACTTAGTAGATGAGTCTAAGGATAAAAAGATTTAAAAATAAATTTCTATATCTTATGCATATATACAGATATGAATGTATTTAATTGTCATAAACATACTGAAGAGTATGATTATACCTATGTGGGATTTCATCTTCCCCCAATATATTCATTAAATATGTAGAAAGTGTGTGTAATTGCACCAGGCACAATGCTGGGCTGGAAATACAATGATAATAGAAATAACGATGGCTCACGCCTGTAATCCCAACACTTTGGGAGGCCAAGGTGGGTGGATCACTTGAGGTCAAGAGTTTGAGACCAGCCTGGCCAACACGGTGAAACCTGATCTCTACTAAAAAAAAAATACAAAAAGGGGCGTGGTGGTGTGCATCCGTAATCCTAGCTACTTGGGAGGCTGAGGCATGAGAATAACTTGAACCCAGCAGGCGGAGGCTGAAGTGAGTGGAGATTGTACCACTGTACACCAGTCTGGGCAACAGTGAGATTCTGTTTCCAGAAAAAAAAAAAAACAACCCAGACATAGGGAAGTTATAGGTTAATAAGAGATTCATTAAATAATCACACAAGTAATTTTCTAGACCATTAAGAGGAAGAGAAATTGGGAGACTGAGGTGGGTGGATCACGAGGTCAGGAGTTCTAGACCAGCCTGGCCAACATGGTGAAACTCCATCTCTACTAAAAATATATACATATAAAAAATTTATCTGGGTGTGGTGGCAGACACCTGTAGTCCCAGTGACTTGAGAGGCTGAGGCAAAAGAATTGCTTGAACCTGGGAGGCGGAGGTTGCAATGAGTCAAGATTGTGCGACTGCGCTCCAGCCTGGGCGACAGAGCAAGACTGAGTCTCAAAAAAAAAGAGAGAGAGAAACTGGAAGGCACAGTCAAGATTTCTCCTAGCTCACTGTAAGGAAATAAAAGACTTCTAAAAATCTTTGTGTCTCAAACAATAATAGATAAAGGTTATATTAGGGGAATGAGGAGGGAATTCATTGAATTGAGCTTAGATAGATGAAAATCCTTTATTTTCCTGAAACTCTAACTGAAATGTATCAGTTCCTTCCATTAAAAATGTAGCCAATATCTACTGTGTTGTGATTTTGCCACTGATAGATATCACAGATATTTTCATTCACATTTTATGTATTACATATATCTCAATATTATTTTGCAATTATAGTAGCCTCACTACCATTTCTTGCTATTAAATGTGTTTAATAAAGAAGTACATACTACTATATCATAAATCTGATTTCTAACTATTTTAGTAAATTTTTTGTTTTTGAGATGAAGTCTCACTCTGTCCCCCAGGCTGGAGTGCAGTGGTGTGATCTTGGCTCACTGCAACCTCTGCTTCCCAGTTCAAGTGATTCTCCTGCTTCAGCCTCCCAAGTAGCTGGAATTACAGGCATGTACTACTACACTCAGCTAATTTTTAAATTTTTTTAGTATAGACAGGGTTTCTCTATGTTGGTCAGGCTGGTCTCGAACTCCTGACCTCAAGTGATCCACCCTCCTTGTCCTCCCAAAGTGCTGGGATTATAGGTGTGAGCCACTGCACCTGGCCTATTTTAGTAATCATATTTCAATACAATTGGTTTCATTTGTAATCTTATCTATTTTATTTTATGCATTTTTTTTTTTTAAGACGGAGCCTTGCTCTGTCACCCAGGCTGGAGTACAGTGGCACAATCTTGGCTCACTGCAACCTCTGCCTCCTGGGTTCAAGCGATTCTACTGCCTCAGCCTCCTGAGTAGCTGGGATTATAGGTGCTTGTCACCAGACCCAACTAATTTTTTGTATTTTTAGTACAGACAGGGTTTCACCAAGTTAGCCAGGATGGTCTCGATCTCCTGACCTCGTGATCTTCCCACCTTGGCCTCCCAAAGTGCTGGGACTACAGGCTTAAGCCACCACGCCCAGCTATTTATTTTATGCATTTAAAAACATTTTTTCTGATAAGTAGTCCACGGACTTAACCAGACTGCCAAAGGAATCCATGACCCCCTCCCACCAACAAATTTTTGCAAATCCCTGGGCTATAAATATGGATCAGGTTGAGATAACAATGTTGGCACACCCTAGAAACACTGGCAAGAGATTTCTGTTTCTAATTACCTTTGGAAGGGATAAGGAAAAAAGAACTCCAATTCACTTTGAAGTTCCAAGAAAAAGGAATAATGGTAAAGAATGTTTGGTAAGTTTGAATTTTCAATCTTATTTTATTGTACTTTTCAATGAGTATATGTCATTTTTTTGATGGTGAATCTGTGGATGTACAATTTTTATGAATATTACATAAGTGTGCTATTGAGAAACACAGTGCTTATATATTTTACACAGCTAACCTAACCATGGAGATCACATGAAGGGTCAATTATATATGTGGTAGATTATCGTTCAGCAAATATTCACTTCCCCCTCCCACAACCCCTTCTGTGGAGTACACTTTCCTTCTCCACTATGTTGGAAGTGGCTTTTGATTTGTTTGGTCAATGGAACATGGACAAAAAGCAAAGCCTGAGGAAGGGCGTGGTGGCTCACACCTATAATCCCAGCACTTTGGGAGGCCAAGGTGGGTGGATCACTTGAGGTCAGGAGTTCAAAACCAGCTTGGCCAATATGGTGAAACCCTGTCTCTACTAAAAATACAAAAATTAGCTGGGTGTGGTGGCACATGCCTGAAATTCCAGCTAATTGGGAGGCTGAGGCAGGAGAATTGCTTGAATCTGGGAGGCAGAGGTTACAGTAAGCCAGATTGTGCCACTGCACTCCAGCCTGGGTGAGAGAGTAAGATCCTGTCCCCCTCCCTCCTCCAAAAAAAAAAGAAAGAAAAAGAAAAGAAAGAAAGAATTAAATGTTGGCAACAATGCCATAAAAAAAAGTAAAGAAAAAAGTTATGAAAATCTCTATAATATTTGCCCTTAGATTGCTTCACACAGTTATTAATTTAGTGCCTCTCTTAAGGAAACTGAAACTAGAAGGCATCTGGATTTCAGAATTCCTATGCAAACAAAGGGCATTAAAGGCCTTAAAGCAAAATTGATAATGGAAGTTTTAAGTAAAAACAAATGTTTAAGTTAATATGTAGCAATTTTCATCTTTCTTCTCCTGAGCCAGTTTTTTTCTATTAACCAATCAACTCCAGTCCTGATTGTGTCAGATATTTCTGCCTGCTAGAAATCCTACTGTGGGCATTATAATTATAGGGCTATAGTGTTTTATTTTGTTTGCTGTAAATCCTGTTTTTAAATAAGCTTGAAGTCTTTGCAGTAAGTTTGAGTACTATAATTTGATAACATGTTGACCTTGCCCACTGTGGTGAGTTTTGATGTAATATTGGTTTCTCTAATAATTTAATCATCATTTTAAATTTCTGTTAACCAGGCTGGTTGTGGTAGCTCATGCCTGTAATTCCAGCACACTGGGAGGCCAAGGTAGGAGGATCACTTGAGCTCAGGAGTTCCAGATCAGCCTGGGCAACATAGTGAAACCCCAACTCTACAAAAAATAAGAAATTACCCAGGCATGGTGATATATGCCTGTACACCTAGCTACTTGTAAGGCTAAGGAGGGAGGATCACCTGATCCCAGGAGGTTGAGGCAGCAATGAGCAACAGACTTTGTCTCATCCATTCATTCAGAAAGGAAAGAATCAATTTGGAATAATAACTAACATATATATGCCACTTTTTTTTTTTTTTTTTGAGACAGTTTCACTCTTGTTGCCCAGGCTGGAGAACAATGGCACGATCTCAGCTCACAGCAACCTCTACCTCCCGGGTTCAAGCAATTCTGTCTCATCCTCCCGAGTAGCTGGGATTGCAGCCATGTGTCAGCACACCCGGCTAATTTTTTGCATTTTTAGTAGAGATGGGGTTTCTCCATGTTGGTCAGGCTGGTCTTGAACTCTTCACCTCATGATCTGCCTGCCTCAACCTCCCAAAGTGCTGGTATTACAGGCGTGAGCCACCATGCCCGGCCCTTATGCCACTTTCTATATGCTAGGTATCCAGTACTTTACATATAATGACTGAATTAATTTTCTTAAGTGCTTTACATATATTACTGATTTAATCTAAATTTAAACTTAATTTTAATTTAATCTTATAGGTACTACTAACATGATTCCTGTAAGAGTTAAAGAAAGAGGAAAGACACATGAAACACAGCTTGGCAGTTAAAGACAGGTTTACTTTCAGTAAGACATGAGAGGGGCTTCTGGCCGATTTTGCTTAGGAGTGCTTTCTCTTACAGACTCCAATTTTACAGATGAGAAAAATGAAGTTCGAGATTAAGTAATGTGCCCAAAGTCACAGAGCTAATTGTGGGCTGGACCCAGGCAGTTTGGTTTGAGTGTTATGTTCAGGGGCTCTGCTCTAAACTATCACAAAACTCACCTAACACTATTTGGTCAGATTCTCACCAAAGAAATATGAAGTTGTGATTCAGGGGTAGTGAATTAACTCTCTTCATATAGTAAAACTATAAATGTGGATGCTGTGTAGCAGCAATATTCTGCCATAGAAATAAAGAAGCCAAGAACTTGGAGACAGAGAAATAAAGTAGATGTCAAGAGAGAAGTTAATTAGATGGCAGGAGATAGGGAGAATGGTTGCCTGCATCAGTCCAGTACCAGCTGTTGCCTAGATGAACTGCCCTTGTATTTAAAGAAACACACCTTGTTGTCCTCGTGATAAAATCCCTTTCTTGTTTATGATAGCTCAAGATTTTATTACTTGCAACTATAAGAACCTTAACTCATCAGAACTGATCAATGAAATGACTGGCTATATGCTTGGACTGAACTGAAACTTATAAAGTAGTGCCAAAATATGCACATGCTGTGTAACAATGAGAATAAAAAATATTCAGATAACATTTTTAAAAAATATGAATCTTGTTATGTTTATTCTAATCAATGTTTGAAATGTATATCTAGTAAAGATTTAGAAATAACAGTATTGATTTTATTGTTTTCCCCATCTCTGACATATGGAATTGCTCTGAATTTTGTTTTTTAATTTGGCATGCTTGATGAAATCTCTGTGCCAATCCGATAAGGAGGAAGTAATTACAGAATGCTTACCCTCATCTCCCATTTATAGAACAGAGAAACTGTAGCTACAAGAAAGAGCTCCCTTCCTTTGCTGGCACAGTGCTGCTATTTTGGTGTCTGTCAGTTAAGAATATCTACCCAGTGCCAATATAGTATAACCATGTGTTAGTCTCGCTAAATGGCTTTTGTTAAAGGACAGTGTTCTAACCACTGGCCAATCGATTCTCCTACTGTGACACTGTGACCTTGAATTTCTGGATGTGGAACATGGTAAAGCCAGAATGGGTCATTTTTCCTCCATTCTATTCTTGATAACCTATCTTTCCCATTCCCAAAGACGGCTGACACCATAACAATCTCTATTTTTGTATGGTTGGAAGCTTAATTTTCAACTTAATCATTTACTCTTCTCATATACATCAGTTGCTGCTTCTTCCTAAACAATATTAATGTATAGACCCTTTGAAAGAACTAACCAACATGTGTAGACTAATCTCTTCATTTACACTGCCACTGTCAAGTGCTATGTCCAGACACTTGTCATCTCTTTTCACTTGCATTACTCTGATGTCCTTTACAATTTTTTTTTTCTTGGTCAGTGTGGGCCCTGCCAGTCTGTTACTGCAAGATTCCTGCTGCAGTAATTGATCTCATCTACTCAGCAGAAGATCTGGCCGATATATACTCCCTTCTATTGGTTCTACATTGCCTTCCCACTGTCCTGAGCTCAAACCTAAGATCTTTGGCACCATCTTCAGTGCAGAAGGCTTCAAGTTTCCTGTAGGACTGATATCCTGATAGTGATTCCCTAATCAAGCAAATTAATTCTCCAGGGTAACCGTCCCCCTCCTTCTCCAGGATGCCTTATCTAGTCATCCCACTTCTTCCTTTAGACCTTCTCTGAATAGTCTGAATAGCCCTTCCTTCCCTTATTAGAAAAGGAGACAATTAGTTACAGCTTTCGCTATGCTGTATTTATAAGTGCTCTCAATTAACCTCAGAGTAATCCAGTAAGGTAGTACTATTATGTCTCTGAGCTTTCAGATAAGAAAACTAAGGCTTAGAGAAGTTAAGTAGCTCTCTGGTAAGTGGCAAATCTAAAATGAACTGAGAACTGAGTAACTTTGAAACTCCCAATAGTTATCAACCTTTGAGTCTTTGTATAAGTTGTTCCCCTTGGCTCAGAAAGGTCCTATCCCCTTTTTCTGGCTGGCACACCCCTGCTCAGCTTTCAAAGTCACAGTTAAGCACTGTAACCCATTGCCCCCTTTTGAAGGCTTCTTTCACACTGTTAAATAAGTGGTAAGTATTCTCCACTTGGTTCTATCCTGTGATAACAAATAGCACCCTTGTAAGTATTTATTTTGCTTTTCTTGCTTACTGGACTGTGAGGTCACATTAGCAGGGCACGTGGCTCACACCTGTAATCCCAGCACTTTGGGAGACGGAGGCAGGTGGATCACCTGAGGTCAGGAGTCTGAACCAGTTTGGCCAACATGGTGAAACCCTGTCTCGACTGAAAATACAAAAACTGGCCAGGCATGGTGGCTAGTACCTGTAATCCCAGCTACTGGGGAGGCTGAAGCAGGAGAATTACTTGAACACAGGAGGCGGAGGTTGCAGTGATCCCAGATTGTGCCACTGCACTCTAGCCTATGTGACAGAGCGAGACTCCATCTTAAAAAAAAAAAAAAAAGCTGGGTGTGGTGGCTAACGCCTATAATCCCACTGCTTTGAGGGGCTGAGGCGGCTGGATCACAGGTCAGGACCAGCCTGGCCAATATGGTGAAACCCTGTCTCTACTAAAAATAGAAAAATTAGCCGGTCGTAGTGGCGTGCGCCTGTCGTCCTAGCTGCTTGGGAGGCTGAGGCAGGAGAATCACTTGAACTTGGGAGGCAGAGGTTGCAGTGAACCGACATTGCACCACTGCACTGCAGCCTGGGTGACAGAGTGAGACTCTGTCTCAAAAAATGAAAAAAAAAAAAAAATATATATATATATATATTTTTATCTTGCATAATTTTAGTGTAACTTTTCCAGATGAACCAAAACCAAATATTACCTCTAAAAGATTATTTTAAATTCAAACCTTATGAAGAGAACTAAATATCTTCAGAAAGTTTTATAATTAACATCTCAACATCTGCATTATTTAAAAGTTTGGGGCCAGGCACGGTGGCTCACACCTTTAATCCCAGCACTTTGGGAGGCTGAGGCGAGTGGATCACCTAAGGTCAGGAGTTTGAGACCAGCGTGGCCGACATGGTGAAACCCTGTCTCTACTGAAAATTCAAAAAAATTAGCCAGACGTGGTGCCTGCCGTGTGCGCATAATCCCAGCTACATCACAAACCACGGAACGAAAGAGTATCTCATAACACTTAAACCTAACTAGTTGTTTGTGATGAGTCCGATTAAATATAACAAACAAGAAGTTACTAGGACTGTCGTTAAAAAGCTGGTTTCAAAGGTATAGATCGTTGATATCTTAAACTCAATAGCCATTATAATGATGACATCTAAGAGAAGAAACAATAAACACTTGCGAGAACTTCATTTTTTGATGATGCCAGGACTTGCAGACACACTAAGATCCTTAGAGAACGGTAATTTTTTTTTTTTTTTACAAATATTAAATCCAAACTAAAACCTGTTGTTTTCCTAATAGTTCTTCTTAGCAATAATTTATGACCCTGAAAGTTACCTGATTTTTAGGTAGCTCAATTCTCAGTTGATGTTATGACTCACTGGTAGAAATGTTCCACTTCTAAGAGCATGAATTATATTCCATGTAAATATAAGCTTCCCCTACCTAATAATTATATACATACATACAAAGCAGAAACTTAAGACAAAGTGATATTTGGCACTATAAAATTCCTCTCAACCTCATTATACATGAAAGCATCAGCCTAACATCTGAAGTGTGCTACTGTTTTATAAGAGTGTTTAATTATGTAAATAAATATTTGAAAACCTGTAGACATAACACAAAGCCAACAGCAAGTTATGCCTCAGTTGCTACAGGAGTATAGATACCATATTAGAAAAGAAAAAACAGTCCCAGAGTAGTGTGCAAGGCACCACCTACCATAGACCTGGGTTTGCTGATGGCCACCAGACTAGTGAGGAAGTCTTCATCATGCAGCTGGCTGAAAACATGGGCGTCATAGGCTACCATAATGGAGATTTCTTCCATCATCTTGCCAGCTGGCCTTTCCACAGCAGCAGCTGCTGTCCCTGCTCCAGACCAGACTATCCAAGGAAAAATCCTACGGCAGCTCAGTGCCAGTGTACACACCCACCTGAGTTGGAGGGGGTGGAGTGTCAAAAATCCAGAAAGAAAAAGAGAGAAAGAAAAAAAAGCGGCTGCTATCACACGCTTGGCTAGCAATTCACCCCCAGTAGGAAACTAAAGGAGGTTTCTTATCTATGCAGGAAGTATACACTATAAACACCTTCTGCATTCTTAACAGAGAAGCTGGACAATTCAATTTTTGGAAACCTTTAAACTTCAAAAAAGAAATAGTTTCCTAACTAGAAATATCTTACAACAATTAAAAAAAAATGATCTGTGTTATGTTCTTGGTATTAAAAATTTTCACAATAGCTCATCTTCTCACTGCAGTATTATCACATGAAGATTCTTCTTGGAGGAGAGGTACATTTTCTTAGCGTTCTTACTGCTTATTTTTTCAAAATCTTAGAAAATAAACAGATGAAAACCATTTTAATTTCTCAGAATTTAAAGAATTCTTGGTGCAGTTACAAATGATATCCTGAAGTACAAAAAAAAAAAAAAAAAAGATTATTTTTCCCCTCTGAGTATTTCTGTTAAAGAAAAAATGCCAAAACATGAAAATGAAACAGCAACAGCAATATCAATTAATAATCATTACTCCATTTTCCTACTAAAAAAAAAAATAAGTATTTTAAGCATAATTTAGTTTTGTGTTGTTATTCAGAAAGCAATACAAGGGTTTCATTTATAAACTGGTTGTTTTGCTCCTATAGATAAAAGTTCTCTTCATCTTTTCTCTTTAAGGTTAGAAGTTTCTTTTAATTATTCAAATCAGTAGATAGCCATTAACTGTTGGTATTTTAGCCACCAGCAATGTTTTTTAAATTACAGCTGGAGACTGTAAATGAACTGCCATATTTCCAGGTGAAATGTCTGAAAGCAGCCCATAATCGTTATTACAAAGTTGCCTGATCAGGAAATATAATGTATGCTAATTTCACGAAAAATGATTCAGCAAATAAAAATGAGGGGAAGACAGATAAGGCTTCTCTGAAGTTGTTTTTCAATATTCCTAATTAAGTTAATATCTTCCTTGCTTTTTCCAGATCATGCCACTGCAATACTATTAGCAATATTATTTGTTAGAACTAGAAATCAATTTGGCAATGTTTGTCTAAAATCAAAACAAATAAGCTACCAGTTGAAATGGTTAGTCTTCATTACCAATAGCAGGATTATGTTGTCCAAATTTGTTTGCTTTTCAGAAAACAAAACTCAGAATGAGATCTATAATGTCTATTTTCCCATGTTTTCCAAAAGTATTCTTTCATCTACAGTAACATGATTACTTATATAACACCTTGTCCCATTTAAACGTAATTAGAGTTCTGCAACTGCTAAAGCAGTGTAGCTTATTCTAAGAGCGAGCACAAGGAAGGAGGGAAAAGCACCTTATTGCTAGGAAACAAGCAAATCTAATAAGCTTATTTAAACAAAAAAAGCAATATTTTACATAAATCCACAAGATTAAAACAGCTTCAAACTGTGTTTGACCCTTGTTGGAGCCAGTAAAGGATTTTTACTTCATTTTTGTTCTACAATGCTGCTTTGTCTGTTAAGCATTATTTTCGTTAACATTTTTTTTCCAGCACATTCATCCTGACGCTGACTAACCAGGTAAAAATTAGATGATAATCAGGAGACAAGGCTTTATAAAGTGTCCAGACAGTTCATACCTTTTAAATTCCTTATCTTTTTAGAAGTACTTTAAAAGATACTGTGAACGTCTTCATGCATTCACTAGCACCAGGAGATTTCAGATTATCTTGCAGCACCATTTTCTAGATGTGAAAGCAATTCCTCTTGCTTTCATATTTTTCTTTGCTACACAGTGACTCAGTGCTTCCACACACGGATATCTGACTAAGGTGCACTGACAAAGACACCTGTTGTGGAAGGTAAAGAAAGTACTTCCCACAATGCCTTACTCCCTGCTGGCAACCACCCAGGGGCAAACAAGAGTTATAACCACACTAGAGCAGCCGCCTGTGCACTCTGGGAGAGTGCATTCAGTGTAACCATAGGTAATCTTATCGGTTACAAAGAACCCTTATAACCCAAAAGAAAAGGACCAGGAAAACAGTTTTAAATAGCACCTAGAGGTGCTGTATATTAAATTCATAAAACATTTATGGCACCAGGCTATAAGAGTACAAAAACAGTTTTTCAAAAATAATCGAAGGTAAGTTTATATACACAGAAACCAGTAACTTCAAATAATTCAGTCCTTTTAGAATTCTACACAGGTTCTTAGATAAATGTTTTTAAAAGCATCTGTAATTTATAACCTTCAACAGATTGTTCTAATTAGCCACAATGACTAGAATTATTAGTAACATGTCATTTCTAAACCCAAGTGGTCCTCTATTGCAGCTGTAGTGCACAGATTTTCTTGAGCAAGGACTCTCTAAGTTTGATTTGCAATCTTTACCTTTTGTCACCCTTAAAATGTTGCCTAAAATATACTTTACCTTCCAAAGTATGGGAGGGAAAAATTCAAGGTTTTTCTCCCCTTATGTAGTTAAGTGTGCTGTATCTGTGGTTCCCATGAAAAACGTGCTCTTTGAAAACTGATGATTAGTGAAACTGTCACTCTACTGCCATTTTCTCCAGTCTCAGAAATAACAGCTACACCAATACCCTCCCAAACTTCAGAAGCTATTGTACACAGACATGTCTACACACTCTTGTTTTTCCACCCCCCCAAACCTTTGTTTCCGGGGTTGTTTACACCTGAGTTTCAGCAGTTATCGCCTTCACACCATGCAACTGCATTGGAAAAAAAAAAGGCAGAGGGGTGGAGAAATACCTGAGACTAAGGGCTGTCGTGTGGACAATACCATTTGCTGCTAAAACTTACCAGGAGAAGACTGAGTATCAAACAGGCAGCAGAAACCAAAGGCACTCCCGGTAACCAAACAGATGGTCCCCAGTTGAAGTAGGAACTAGCTGGCTGGCTGTCCCCAGGCAAGTCTTTTAACCTCCCTGGGTTTCAGTTTCCTCATGGTCATGTAAATTGAGAGGGAGAGAATAGATCCCCGGTTTCCACACATGTGCAGAAAGTAAAAAGCAATGTGTCCTATTCCTATTTCCTTCTATCAAATAGGTTTATTGGGTATTTGAAGGTGAGAATAACTTTTTAAATCTCTATAAGAATAAAAAACAAAGGATTATATTAATCCCAGACATTAAGAGAGCTCTCTGAGGCTTGTTAATAATGTACTCAACAAATACTGATCATTTAGTTCCCTAGTTTGAATTTTTAAGTATCACTGTTTTGCCTTAAAAAAGAGAATTCAATGACAGTAATTGTAGTTTTCATTAGTTATATTACTTTTCACAGTTTTTCTATTCAAAGACCAAACTAGCTACAAAATAATTTTCAAAACCCATTCTGGATCTTATTAAGAAAATGTTTATGAATAAAATATCTTCAATGATTTCTAAATGCTGTTCTGAGATTTTACACTGAAAGAGTATCCCATACTAGTAGCTAATTTTGTCCCAACAGTCATCCTTCTAGAGCTGTTCTTTTTAATAAAAACATACCTGGGTCATACTATGAGTCAAATAAACCATCTATTCTCAGGTGTCAAATTTAGAAACAGCCAAAACAAAAATCAAGAAGAGCTTGAATAAGATGTGGCTATTTTTCTATTGCTGTGTTCTCCCCAATGCAGCAAAGCAAAGTAGTTTCATTATGAGAGTAGTATTTTGTTATTCAGCAGTCAAAACAGCAAGTATGGTAAAAAAGTGATCTCACCTCATAAAAATTATCTCACCTCAGAAGTGTAGCTATCAAGACCCTTTTCCTAAATCTCATATTCTACTTGTTGAATATTCTCATCGTGTCAGCCATAAAATCAGGATCAGATAGAAAGAATGACAAAACAACTCTAAGAGAAATATGGTTTGGAGGGCAGAAAGGTCTTCTGCAACCCCCACATAGATGGGTGGAGCCCTGAAGAAACTCTGCTCCTCCTGCATGACTGGCCCTCCTTTAATTTTTCATGAACATTCTTCCAGATGTTCCTAAATAACTCAATGCAAACATTCACAAAGTATACATGACTCAATGTTGAGGATCTCCAAAATGACAAAATGTTCAGTGTTCACAGAGAGATAAAGAACTCTAAGAAAGGCTGGGCTTGGTGCCTCATACCCATAATCCCAGAGTTTTGACAGGCTAAGACAGGAGGATTACCTGAGCCCAGTAGCATGAAACCAGCCTGGGCAACAACGTGAGACTACATCTCCACAAAAAAAAAAAACCTTAAAAATCAGCCAGGCATGGTAGCAAGTTCCTGTAGTCCCAGCTCTTTGCGGGAAGCCCAGGAGGTTCAGGCTACAGTGAACTGCAATTGTGCCACTACACTCCAGCCTGGGTGAGAGAGTAAGATGCTGTCTCTTAAAAAAATAAAAATAAAAAAAGAAAGAACTATAGAAAATCAATATTCCAAGCAGGTTTTCTATCTACTCTATGCAGTGTACATTACAAAACCCATGTGCTCTAAGTGAGGTAACAAAAGAGAAAATATGAATGAGAAACCATAGAAATATCAGTAGAACGCTTTTCAGAATATTTTGTATTTCAGAATAGTCTAGTAACACCTGTACTGAGTTTTTACAATGGGAAAAGAACAAGTAAAAGATAAATAAACTTGTTCTCTTTAAAATCATGCAAAGGTAAATAAAGAACACCATTATTCTTGTATTGAATACCAGCCATTCAGCTCATTATCTTTCCTATCTCTCCTAGCAGTTGCTAGGAAAATTCAAAACCTCACAAAACAGATTCTTCAAAAAAAGAAAAATACCAGCCTTAAACTACAGAAAGAAAAACCAGTAGGACATAAATACTTGCTTAACAAGTATACTGGTTATCTTACTGCCTCATTTGGAACTCAGCACAAAGAATGAGGGTGAGGTAGATTCTAGACTATGAAAGAATAGATGCAACTCTTTTAACAATTCAGTTTTTTACCTCATTTGAAACTAAAATCCACAGCCAACACATTCACATTAAATTTTACCTAACCAAAAGTAAATGTTTCAACCGATATTTGCTATCACCTGAAATGAGGATTGTTTCATACACACCTGAAAACATGAGTAATGCTTCATTTTGTCTCATTTTGAGTAGAATGCACAACTGAATTCTAATTATAAATACAATACATTAATTTCGGCCAGGTGTGGTGGCTCACGCCTGTAATCCCAGCACTTTGGGAGGCCGAGGCGGGCAGATCATGAGGTCAAGAGATAGAGACCATCCTGGCCAATGTGGTGGAACCCCATCTCTACTAAAATACAAAAAAATTACCTGGGTGTGGTGGTATGCTCCTTTAGTCCCAGCTATTCAGGAGGCTGAGGGAGGAGAATCGCTTGAACTCAGGTGGCAGAGGATGCCATGAGCCAAGACCATGCCACTGTACTATAGCCTGGGCTACAGAGCAAGATTCCATCTCAAAAAAAATAAAAATGCAATTCAACATTTATTAAATGCTTATAATGTACATAACGGGAATTACAGATTTTGTAATATAGCAATACAAATAATCTATTTTTTTTCTTTTCTTTTTTTTTTTTTTTGAGACAGAGTCTCACTCTGTCGCCCAGGCTGGAGTACAGTAGTATGATCTGGCTCACTGCAACCTCCACTTCCCAGGTTCAAACAATTCTCCTGCCTCAGCCTCCTAAGTAGCTGGGATTACAGGCACGCGACACCATGCCCGGCTAATTTTTGTATTTTTAGTAGAGATGGGGTTTCACTGTGTCGGCCAGGCTGGTCTCCAACTCCTGACCTCAGGTGATCCACCTGCCTTGGCCTCCCAAAGTGCTGGGATTACAGGCGTAAGCCACTGTGTCCGGCCTTTTTTCTTTTTTGAAATGGAGATTTGCTCTTATTGCCCAGACTGGAGGGCAATGGCGCAATCTCAGCTCACTGCAACCTCCGCCTCCTGGATCAAGCGATCCTCTTGCCTCAGCCTCCCCAGTAGCTGGGATTACAGGCACGTGCCACCATGCCTGGCTAATTTTTGTATTTTTTAGTAGAGAAGGGGTTTCTCCAGGTTGGTCAGGCTGGTGTCAAACTCCCAACCTCAGGTGATTCACCCGCCTTGGCCTCCCAAAGTGCTGGAATTACAGGCGTGAGCCACTGTGCCCAGCACAAATAATCTATTTATAACAATGAATATTTACTAAAATACTTATAATAGTGACAGCTAATATTTAATAAGTATTCACTATGTCCTAGACACAGAATCGCATTTCTCTTCACTGTAAGTCAATAAACTAGATACCATAATTATTCCTTTTCTGTAGATAATTAACATATGAAGAAGTTTTGTGATTTGACTCTATACCTAAAGCTAGAAATAGAGCTGCTGGGATTCAAAGCATAGCTGTGTCTGTTTCTAGTGCATATGCTAAAGGATAAGAGAAGTAGGCAAACATATACAAGAATCAGCATGTGCCAAACACTGCTACATCTCAAACACTGATGTCCCCTTCACACACATACATAGGTTACAGACTATAAAACAAGCTATGTCTATCATGTAATACAACAAATATTGGACTGTAACAGAATGAAGTCCCTCTGCAGATGAGGAAGCCTTCATGGAAAGGATGGCTTGAATTTAGATAGGCAAAGTGAAATAAGTTTTTACAGGGAAAAATGAATTTAGAATGACCAGAGTGGTAAGCTGATATTCGATACAGTAGAATTTTCAAAGGCAGATTTAAATTAGCCTATGGTAGGTTTCATATATCAGGTCAACAAATTAGGCCAAAGCCAGTCACTGAAGACTACTAAATTTCTGCCTTTCTAGCTTCCATTTATGTCATCAGACAAATGAAGTATAATGATTAACACATGGGCTCCAGAATTTAGAATACCTGGTTTGATACTTGGCTCTACCACTTACTGGTTATGTGTCTTAGTCGCTTGCGCTGCTACTGCAACAAAATACCATAAACTAGACAACTTATAAACAACACAGAAATTTATTTCTCACATTTCTGGAAGGTGGAAGATTAAGGTGCTGGCAGATTTGGTGTCTGGTGGGAGCCCGTTGTTTAGTCACAGGCAGCGGTCTTCTCTCTGCATCCTCACAAGGTGGAATGAGGAAGGGGTCTCCCTGGAGTCTTTTTTATAAGGGCACTAATCCCATTCAAGAGAGTTGAACCCTCATGACCTAATCACCATTCAAAGGCCCCAACTCTTAATATCATCACATTTGGGTATTTCAACATGTGAATTTTGGGAGGACACAAACATTCAGTCTATAGCAGTGACCATGAGCAAATTACATGTTGTTTCACTCCTTGGTTTTCTCATCTGTATTAGTCCATTTTCACACTGCTATAAAGAAAAACCCTGAGACCAGGTAATTTATAAAGGAAAGAGTTTTAATTGGCTCATAGTTCCACATGGCTGGGGAGGCCTTGGGAAACTTATAATCATGGCAGAAAGTGAAGGGAAAGCAAGGATCTTCTTCACATGGCGGCAGAATAGAGAACTGAAAGCAGGGGAAATGCCATATGCTTATGAAATCATCAGATCTCGTGAGAACTCACTCACAATTACGAGAACAGCATGGGGGAACCACCCTCATAATCCAATCACTTCCCTCCCTGGACATGAGGGAATTACAATTTGAGATGGGATTTGAGCAGGGACACGGAGCCAAACCATATCATCATCCACAAAATGAGAAAATAGTAACAGTGCAGTGAAGTACCTGACTTTGGAAAGCATTTGATTGATGTTGGTTGTTATTATCAATATTAATAAAAATAATGTACAGAGGGGCAAGATTATTTGATGAAAACTAAAGAGAAGATGGAATTGTAACCTTTAGATATGGGGGAGGGAGTGAGGTTCTCATGATACAAGAACACAACCAATGCCTCCATTTTTTTTTTTCTATTTCCTTGTCCAGGAGGGACAAATAAAGGTGTCACACAATTTTACTCCTCTACCAATTTTCCCTAAACAACTAAATCTTTCTGGATGTTGCTTTATTTGGGGGTAATTTATATGAGTCCTTCTGTCAGAAATGATTGAGACAGGTTAGTGGAGGTGAAACTTGATAGGGAGGTCTGGATGGGGTGCAGGGGCGGGGGCACAATCTCCTATAGTTTGCTGCCCTCTCCAGATTCCTGACTACAATGCAAACAGAAATTAATCAATTACCTCTTATTAAATTGAGCAACTGGCTGGGCGCAGTGGCTCACTCCTGTAATCCCAGCACCTTGGGAGGCCGAGGTGGGCGGATCAGGAGGTCAAGAGATCTAGACCATCCTGGCCAACATGGTGAAACCCCATCTCTACTAAATACAAAAATTAGCCAGGCGTGGTGTACGCGCCTGTGGTCCCAGCTACTCGTGGGGCTGAGGTGGAAGAATCGCTTGAACCCAGGAGGCAGAGGTTGCAGTGAGCCGAGATCGTGCCACTGCACTCAAGCCTGGCAACACACAAACAATCCGTCAAAAAAAAAAAAAAAAAAAAAAAAAATTAAGCAACTGTGAGAACAGGGGGAAAAAAGAGCATTTGTCATGTAATGATATAATCTATTTTAACCTGATCAGCAAAACACCATTACTATGCGCTATCATAACTGTTTTATAATAAGGTTTTCCACAGTTCATTTTTATCTTAGAGTCAAGAGAAATATCCTATGCAATGGTTTAGAGTAGCAGCTTACTCAAAAACTTAGAACTGACCAACAAACCTGTACTTCACTTCAAAGATGTCAACAAAATTTCCAACAGAGGTAAATGTGGAAGGGGGAGAGAAATAACACACATTTAAAACCTACTGTGCTAGGGAGGAGCCATAATTTCATTATCTCTTTTGGTTCTTATACAATACTTTGTAGTAGGTTTTATTTATCCCAATTTTACAGAAGAGATACTTGCCTTAAGAGCTTAAGCAATTTAGCCTGGGCATGGTGGCTCATGCCTGTAATCCCAGCACTTGGGGAGGCTGAGGCGGGAGAATTGCCTGAGGTCAGGAGTTTGAGACCAGCTTGGCCAACGTGGTGAAACCCCGCCTCTACTAAAAATACAACAAACAATTAGCTGGGTGTGGTGATGGGTGCCTGTAATCCTATCTACTCCGGAGGCTGAGGAAGGAGAATCACTTGCACCCAGGTGGAGGAGCTGCCTGGGCAAGGGAGCCAGACAAGCCACTGCCTTCCAGCCTAGGTGACAAAGCCAGACTACGTAAAAAAAAAAAAAAAAAAAAAGGTTAAGCAATTTAAAGTAACACAACTTTGGCTAGGCGCAGTGGCTCATGCCTGTAATCCCAGCACTTTGGGAGGCCAAAAAGGGAGGATCATCTGAAATCAGGAGTTTGAGACCAGCCTGGCCAACATGGAAAAACCTCATCTCTATTAATAAAAATACAAAAATTAGCCAGTCATGGTGGCATGCACCTGTAATCCCAGCTACATGGGAGGCTAAGGCAGGAGAATCACTTGAACCAGGAGGTGGAGGTTGCAGTGAGCCTAGATCACACCACTGCATTCCAGCCTGGGTGACAGAGCGAGACTCTGTCTCTAAATAAATAAATAAATAAAGTAAATAAAGTCATACTACTACTAAATGAGAGTTATGATTAAACCCAAATATGTGATTACAAAGGCTCAGGTTGTTTTTTTTCCACCTACAAGAGGTTTGTCATAAATGAAAGCAAGCGAAAAGAAAGGAGATTCAATTCACTTATGAATAGCCCACTTGGAAATCCTGAAATAGAAGTTTTAAAATTTCCAATGGTAGACTGTATATTTCTCTTCTCTTAGTATTTTGCTCTTAAGATAATATCATTATATAATGAAAATACAGGCTGAAAACTTATATTGCATCCAATAGTATCTATCTATCTTTTTTTTTTTTTTGAGATGGAGTCTTGCTCTATTGCCCAGGTTGGAGTGCAGTGGCATGATCTTTGCTCACTGCAACCTCTGCCTCCTGGATTCAAGTAATTCTCCTGCCTCAGCCTCCCCAGTAGCTGGGATTACAAGCATGTGCCACCACACCCGGCTAATTTTTATATTTTTAGTAGAGATGTGGTTTCAACCCTGTTGGCCAGGCTGGTCTCGAACTCCTGACTTCATGATCTGCCCACCTTGGCCTCCCAAAGTGCTGAGATTATAGGCATGAGCCATCGTGCTTGGCTATTATTTTTGAGATAGGATTTCTCTCTGTCGCCCAGGCTGGAGTGCAGTGACGCATTCACAGCTCACTGCAGCCTCAACCTCCTGGGCTCAAGTGATCCTCCCACCTCAGCCTCCAGAGTAACTGGGACTACAAGTGCCACCATTCCTAGCTAATTTTTATATCATATATATTTTTTTCTTTTTGAGACAGGGTCTCACTATTGTCCAGGATGGAGTGCACTGGCATGATCATAGCTCACTGCAGCCTCGACCTTCCAGGCTCAGTCTCCCAAGTAGCTGGGACTACAGGCATGTACCATCAAGCCTGGCTGATTTTTTATTTTTAGTAGAGATGGGAGTTTCATCATGTTGCCCAGGCTGGTCTCGAGCTTCTGAACTCAAGCTATTTACCCACCTCGGCTTCCTAAAGTGTTGGGATAACAGGTGTGAGCCACCATGCCCGGACTGCAGTGGTATTTATTATATAAGGCACTTGCAAATATGAAGAGAAAGAAGACTGAACGCAATTTATCAATTTCTCCTGAAGTTACTGATGAGTGCAATACCCATATTAACAGACTGCTATAGTAGAAAATATCGCGTGAATTGTGGCAGCATTCTTGTCAGTGATGGCTTCCATGATGTTAAAAATTGGCTGTAACAGTAAATTGCTTAATGGTCTAAAAATAAAATAATAAAAAGATTTTCATAATTTTAAAACAGCTGTCATAGTGGTGTCAGTGGCAACACCTAGAACATTCAAATTTCATTCATTTGATGACAGTTTATTTTTTATGTTAAATCTAAAATATATTTATATTTTTATAAATAGATATAGAGGGAAAGATGAGAGAAGGAGAAAAAAGAAATGTTATGGTTGAAGTTAAACTCTTTGAATAATGACATGCCAGCATATCTCCTGCTCGCTAGCGCGTTCTCTCTCTTTCTCCTCCTCACTCCCTCCCTCTCCCCTCCTCTCCTTCACTCTCTCTCAAATATACATATCTCTTAAAAATTATTTTTGTCCTAAACTGTTTGGCACATATTGTCTTTGTATCAGGTAACTTACTAATTATGAATCTTTAAACTTCAGTTACCCTACATTGTTCTCTTTGTACAGTGACAGGCAATGCAAGTGAGATATGAACACAGTTAGGATATGAACATGATACATCCAGTCTTACCGATCGCAGTTTATAAATAAGCTCTATATTAGCCAATTGTAGATGAAACATTCTATTATTTATAGTTACGATAGCTACTAATATTCCAATATTGCCTTTTTTTTTTTTTTTTTTTTTAAGTTACAGGTCTTGCTATGTTGCCCAGGCCACACTTGAGTTCCTGGAATAAGCAATCCTCTCACTGCAGCCTCCCGAGTGGGTGAGACCACAGACACAAGTTACTGTGTTTGGCAATATTGCTTTAAAAATGCTTTATTTTATGATACAGTAATGTCTTCTGAAGATACTCCATTAAAACAAAAAATCTCTGATATGTATAGAGGGTAAAAGTCATTACAGAAAATGATATCTTAGGAGTTCTTGCGTGTGAAAGAAAATATGCTATGAATTTGCCCAAAGCCTCTCTGAAAGATAGAATTCTAAAGCAGCCATTTTGTAAAGGAGCTTCATTCTGAGACAAAAGTAACTCTTTGAAAGCACAGTTTCTATTTAATGTAGATCTGCTTAACACTATTAATATAAGTTGCCTGTGTTCTTTTTTTTGAGTTGGAGTCTGGTTCTGTCACCCAGGCTGGAATGAAGTGATATCACCTCAGCTCACTGTAACCTCCGCCTCCCAGGTTCAAACAATCCCCCGCCTCAGCCTCCCAAGTAGCTGGGATTACAGGCGTGCGCCATCACACCCAACTATGTGTTCTTCTTACTGTTAATATTTTTGTGCAAGTGGCAAATGGTATTTTTTTCTTTTTGGGACAGGGTCTCACTCTGTCGCACAGGTTGGAGTGCAGTGGCGTGATCTCTTGGCTTACTGCAGCCTCAAACTTCTCAGGCTCATGTGATCCTCCCACTTCAACCTCCCAAATAGCTGGGACCACAGGTGTATGCCACCACATCCGGCTAATTTTTGTATGTTTTGTAGAGACAGGGTTTTGCAATGTTGTCCGGGCTAGTCTCAAATTCTTGAGCTCAGGTGATCCTCTCCCTTAGCTTCCCAAAGTGGGGAGATTACAGGAGGGAGCCACCACACTAGCCTGGCGCAAATGGTCTTTAATGTCTCAATACCACAGAAAGCAGAGGGTGCAGTAAGCAAATTTGCTGGTATTTTGGTTTTGTTTGTTTGTTTGTTTGAGACAGAGTCTTGCTCTGTCGCCCAGGCTGGAATGCAGTGTTGCAATCTTGTCTCACTGCAACCTCCGCCTCCTGGGTTCAAGAGATTCTCCTGTCTCAGCCTCCTGAGTAGCTAGGATTACAGGCATGCACCATCATGCCGGGTTACCTTTTGTATTTTTAGTAGACATGGAGTTTCACCATGTTGGCCAGGCTGGTCTTGAACTCCTGACCTCAAATGATCTGCCCGCCTCGGCCTCCCAAAGTGTTGGGATTACCCAGTCTCTGTTATGTCTTTATTAGCAGCGTAAGAATGAACTAATACAAGAGTAAAGAAAATAAGTCTGAGATTTGGATAATAATACAGCTTTGTATATCATAGTGGGGAGACTTAATCTCAGACAAGTAAACACACTGCGGCTAAATGAAGTGTGACAGGACACTGCAAAATGACAATACCCCTCATGCCCTCAAACCTTAGAACACTCTTAGCTCAGGTGACTCTTCTGAGATACTTCTGGGTCAAACAACCAAAAGTAAAACCATCACATGAAAGTAATAGAACTACTTCAATTTAGTTTTAAATTCCTTCTCCTAAAACCTTAATATATTTCCTCTAAAAGAATTAGCATAACATTAAAAAGCAATATTACAGAATTCTGTATCCAGTGAATCAGAAAACATTTCTTTCCTTTTTTTTTCCAAGACAAAGTCTTGCTCTGTTGCCCAGGCTGGAGTGCGGTGGCACGATCTTGGCTCACTGCAACCTCTGCCTCCCAGGTTCAAGTGATTCTCCTGCCTCAGCCTCCCAAGTAGCTGGGATGACAGGCACGCGCCACCATGTTCAGCTAATTTTTATATTTTTACTAGAGACAGAGTTTCACCATGTCGGTCAGGATAGTCTCGAACTCTTGACCTCGTGATCTGCCAACCATGGCCTCCCAAAGTGCTGGGATTACAGGCATGAACCACTGCACCCTGCCAGAAAACATTTCTTAACTCAGCAAGTATCACTGATAAGGTATTCTGTTAGAAAAGATGAACTAAAGTAAATGATCAATACAGCAATGCTACTAAGAGTTTGAAGGGAGAAAAAAGAAGTTCCGTTAAATATACTTTTTTTTTTTTTTGCTACAAACAATTCATGTACAAATTAATTATAAAAATGCAGGCCAGGCGCAGTGGCTCATGCTTGTAGTCCCAGCACTTTGGGAGGCTGAGGTGGGTGGATCATTTGAGGTTAGGAGTTCAAGACTAGCCTGGCCAACCAACATGGTGAAACCCCATCTCTACTAAAATTGCAAACATTTGCAGGGTGTGGTGGACACGCCTGTAGTCCCAGCTACACGAGAGGCTGAGGCAGGGGAGTCACTTGAACCTGGGAGGCAGACGTTGCAGTGAGCCAAGATCATCCCATTGAACTCCAACCTGGACAACACAGTGAGATTCCATCTCAAAAAAAAAAAATTATAAGAATGCAGAGGTTGGGCACAGTGGCTCACACCTATAATCCCAGCACTTTGGAGGGCTGAGGCAGGCGGATCACGAGGTCAGGAGACCGAGACCATCCTGGTCAACATGGAGAAACCCCATTTCTACTAAAAATACAAAAATTAGCCAGGTGTCGTGGTTCGTGCCTGTAGTTCCAGCTACTCTGGAGGCTGAGGCAGGAGAATCGCTTGAACTCAGGAGGTGGAGGTTGCAGTGAGCCGAGATCATGCCACTGCACTCCAGTCTGGTGACAGATGAGACTCCGTCTCAAAAAAAAAAAAAGAATGCAGAAATCAGAAGAAACAATAAAGTGAAACAACTTCCTCTTGGATTTGATGGTTAGTACACAAATATATGAATTTAAAATAAATAAGTCCTTCAAGCCTTTATTAGATAACTAGGTCTATTAGTTATTTAGGCAGTTGCTAAGCAACGTTCTCTTCTGTAGGGCTAAAGTGCATGAATTTAGCAGGTTTTCAGGAAAAGATAAATTGAATGAAAAATTAGGGAACAGCCAAAAGGAAAAAGCAATAACTTGCTGATTAGGCTGTAAGAGAGGTTTAGTGACTTTTAGCAATAGTTTTTACGCATTTTGTTTTCCACTAGCACCAAATGAGATGGGACATTAACACATTGATATTTTAATTTTATTGAAACAGTGATCATTATACCCACTTCTACACTTAAAAGCTTTTTTATATCATTAAGGTATTGGAGCAGGACAACTGGGGTAACCTGATCCAATGCCCCAATCACTATACTACTAACAGTGATGTCCACAGATCCCTATCTCTCACAGTACTGTTTTTCAAATCACCAGTTTCAGGGTATGTCACACCCCTGGGTTTGTGCTTTAAAAATTTTGTTGTAGCATGAAATCAGTAAAGCTACAGCTTCATAATGCTGCTTAGAAACTACTAGGTTGCTCTTTGACAAGGGCGCCGAGAATACACAACGGGGAAAGGATAGTCTCTCCAATAAATGGTACTGGAAAAACTGGATCTCCATATGCAAGGTGATGAAACTGGACCTTTATCTTATACCATAACAAATACTAATGTGAAATATTTAGACACTTAAATGTAAGACCTGAAACCACAAAACTCCTAGAAGAAAACTTAAGGGAAAAACTCCTTTACACTGGTTTTGGCAATGATTTTTTTTGACACAAGCACGGCCAATAAAAGCAAAACTAAACACAGGGGACTACATCACACTAAAAAGCTTCTGCACAGCAAAAGAAACAGTCAACAAAATGAAAATGGAACCTAGAAAATGGAAGAAAATGTTTCCAAACTATATATCTCATGAGAGGTTCATATTCAAAATATATAAAGAATTCCCATCTTGGCCAGGTGCGGCAGCTCCCGCCTATAATCCCAGCACTTTGGGAGGCTGAGGCGAGCAGATTACAAGGTCTGCGGTTTGAGACCAGTTTGGCCAACATGGTGAAACCCCATGTCTACTAAAAATACAAAAATTAGCTGGGCGTGGTGGCGAGCACCTGTAGTCCCAGATACTTGGGAGGCTGAGACAGGAAAATCACTTGAACCCGGGAGGCAGAAGTTGCAGTGAGCCGAGATCCCACCACCGCACTCCAGCCTGGTGACAGAGCAGGACTCCAACTCAAAAAAAAAAAAAAGAATTCATATCTCAAGAGCAAAACACCAAATAATCCAATTTAAAAATGGGCAAAAAACCTGAATAGATATTTTCCCAAAGAAGTTATAAATATAGCCAGCAAGAAAACAAGCAATGGGGAAAGCATTCCCTGTTTAATAAATGGTGTTGGGAAAACTGGCTAGCCATGTGCAGAAAGCTGTAACTGGACCCCTTCCTTACACCTTATACAAAAATTAACTCCAGATGGATTAAAGATTTAAACATAAGACCTAACACCATAAAAACCCTAGAAGAAAACCTAGGCAAAACCATTCAGGACATAGGCACGGCAAAGACTTCATGACTAAAACACCGAAAGCAATGGCAACAAAAGGCAAAATAGAAAAACGGTATCTAATTAAACTTAAGAGCTTCTGCACAGCAAAAGAAACAATCATTAGAGTGAACCAGCAACCAACAGAATGGGGAAAAAATTTCTGCAAGCTACCCATCTGACAAAGGGCTAATATCCAGAATCTATAAAGAACTAAAATAAATTTACAAGAAAAAAACAATCCCATCAAAAAGTGGGCAAAGGATATGAACAGACATTTTTCAAAAGAAGAAATTTATGTGGCCAACAAACATATGAAAAAATGCTCATCATCACTGGTCATTAGAGAAATGTAAATCAAAACCACATTGAGATACCATCTCACACCAGTTAGAATGCCAACCATTAAAAAATCTGGAGACAACAGATGCTGGAGAGGATGTAGAGAAACAGGAACAGTTTTATACACTGTTGATGGGAGTGTAAATTAGTTCAACCATTGTGGAAGACAGTGTGGCAATTCCTCAAGGATCTAGAAATAAAAATTCCATTTGACCCAGCAATCCCATTACTGGGTATATACCCAAAGGATTATAAATTGTTCTATTATAAAGACACATGCACACGTATGTTAATAGTGACACTGTTTACAATAGCAAAGACCTGGAACCAACCAAATGTTCATCACTGATAGACTGGATAAAGAAAATGTGGCACATATACACCATGAAATACTATGTAGCCATAAAAAAGTATGAGTTCATGTCCTTTACAGGGACATGGATGAATCTGGAAACCATCATTCTCAGCAAACTGACACAAGAACAGAAAACCAAACACCACATGTTCTCACTCATAGGTGGGTGTTGAACAATGAGAACACATGGACACAGGGAGGGGAACATCACACACTGGGGTCTGTTGGGGAATGGGGGTCTAAGGGAGGGATAGCAGGGAGTGGGAAGGTTGGGGAGGGATAACTTTGGGAGAAATACCTAATGTAGGTGATGGGGGGATGGAGGCAGCAAACCACCATGGCATGTATGTACCTATGTCACAGGCCTGCAAGATCTGCACATGTACCCCAGAACTTAAAGTATAATTAAAAAAGAAAGAAAGAAAGAAAAAGTATTCAACATCACTAATCATCAGGGAAATACAAATCGAAACCATGAAATATCACCTCACACCTGTTAGGATAGCCATTATCAAAAAGAACAAGAGATAACAAATGTTAGTGAGGATATGGAAAAAAGAGAACCTTTATACACTTTTGGTGGAAATGTAAATTGGCCCAGCTACTATGAAAAACAGTACGAGAGTCTTCAAAAATAAAAAATAGAACTATTAGTAAAAAAAAAGAACTACCATATAATTCAGCAATCCCACTTCTGGGTATGTAACCAAAGGAAATGAAATCAGCATAGTATCTTGAAGAGATATTCTCAATCCTACATTCGTTGCAGAATTATTCACAATGGCCAAGATATAAGAAATAACCTAAGTATCTCTTGATGGATGCTTAGGTTATTTCTTATATCTTGGCCAGTGGATACAGAAAATGTGGTACATATATCTATAGATACATATAACGGAATATTATTCAGTCATAAAGAAGGAAATCTTGCTCTTCATGACAACATGGATGAACCTGGAAGACACTGTGCTAAGTGAAATAAGCCAGACACAGAAAGACAAATACTGTATAACCTCAGTTACAGGTAGAATCTAAAAACGTCAAACTCACGGAAGCAGAGAGTAGAATGGTGGTTGCCCCTTGTTGGGGGATAAGACAGATGGGGATGTGTTGCTCAAAGGGCCCAAATTTCAGCTATAAGATGATAAAGTTCTGGGGATCTAATGTGCAGCAGTATGGTGACTATAAGTTAATGATACTGTACTGTATATTGAAGTTTGGAAAGGGAGATCTAGATTTGCTAGCTTATAAGTGTTCTTACCACACATATACACACACACACACACTTTAACTATATGGGGTATTGGGCTGGGCGCGGTGGCTCATGCCTGTAATCCCAGCACTTTGGGAGGCCGAGGTGGGTGGATCATGAGGTCAAGAGATTGAGACCATCCTGGCCAACATGGTGAAACCCCATCTCTATTAAAGATACAAAAATTAGCCGGGCATGTTGGCAGATGCCTGTAGTCCCAGCTACTCAGGAGGCTGAGGCAGGAGAATTGCTCGAACCCCGGGAGGCGGAGGTTGCATTGAGCCGAGATCGCTCCACTGCATTCCAGCCCGGTGACAGAAGGAGACTCCATCTCAAAAAAACAAAAACAAAAACAAAAACAAAAGAACTATATGGGGTATTGGGTGTGTTAATTAGCTTGACTGTGGTAATTATTTCACAATGTATGCATATATCAAATCATCATGTTATATACCTTAAATATAAATAATTTTTATTTGTCAATTACATCTCAAAAAAGCTGGGAGGAAGGGAAACTATTAGATCCCTAAAAAATTTGTTGTTTACTACCAGTATTTTGGAATAACTTTTTTTTTTTGTGGCAGATCTTACAATATCAATTCAATAAATAAAGAGGAATGTTCTTTAATCTACTGGGTATAATCACAGAAACTCATTAAAAAGGAAATAAATAGGAAAATAACTGAAGGGAAAATTACTGTGGAATTTCAAATGTTGTGAAGGAAGGAGACTGAAAGTAGAATATACAGTTTTACTATTTTGAGGACTCAAGGGAAAATTCCCCACCCTACCTCTCTACTTGTCGTCTTCATTTTTGAAAACTGATTTGATTATTAGATGTTTTTTTGAGATGGGGTCTTGCTCTGTCACCCAGGTTGGAGTGTAGTGGCGTGATCACAGCTCACTGCATCCTTGACTTTTTGGGCTCAAGCAATCCTGCCTCAGCCTCCTAAGTAGCTGGGACAGTAGGTGTGTACCACTGGGGATGGCTAAGATATATACACATAAAATATCCTCCCACCTCAGCCTCCCTAGTCATTTTTCAATATTACGTTGCAAGTTGTGTAAATGGTGCCAGGATGCAATTTCTAATCCCCTTATTCACGAAATCATTTCCTCCCTGATTTTCTTAAAGTCTATATTGAACAAACCTTGATGCAAAAGCTAGTGAGGGCCACAAAAGAACCACAGAAAGAACCTACATTTGTGATGAATTTTGTCATCACAAATAGTGCCTTGTGTCTGGGTTGTGATCATGTAATCATGCCCCCTTGTATTAATTCTGCAAGATATACTGTGTGAGCTTAGAAAATGAGGCTATTACTTTATTTAAAAAAAAAAAAGCATTGGACTAAATGATTGGTCAAGTCTACTGAAATTTAACAGCCCGTGACACCATTTTAAAGCATACTGACATATAAGAATTATTATTTCTTTTCTTCTTTATTTTTTTTTTTACTTTTAAGTTCAGGGGTACTGTACAGGATGTGTACGTTTGTTACATAGGCAAATGTGTGTCATGGGGGTTTCTTTGCACAGAATATTTCATCACCCAGGTATGAAGCTTAGTATCCATTAGTTATTTTTCCTGATCCTTTCCCTCCTACCCTCTGCCCTCCGGTAGTCCCCAGCGTGTGTTGCTTCCCTCTATGTGACCATCATTTAGCACCCACTTATAAGTGAGAGCATGCAGTATTCTGCGTTAGTTTGCTAAGAGTAATGTCCCTGCAAAGGACACGATCTCATTTGGCTGTATGGTATTCCATGGTGTATATGTACCACATTTTCTTTATCCGGTCTATCACCGATGGGCATTTAAGTTGATTCCATGTCTTTGCAATTGTGAATAGTGTTGCAATGAATATACGCATGCATGTGTTTTATAATAGAATGATTTATATTCCTTTTGGTATATACCTCGTAACGGGATTGTTCTTTCCACAATGGTTGAATTAATTTACACTCCCATTAACAGTGTAAAACTATTCCATTTACTCAACAATCTCACCAGCATCTGTTATTTTTTGACTTCTTAGTAATAGCCAGAATTGTTACTTTTCAAAGATTATTTGATCTTTAAACCTGCTCAGATAGGACACTTATTACCAGATAGTAGGATCTTTTGCTTTCTTTTTTGTTTTCCTGTAGTAATAACAGTGTCTCAGATCAGACTCAAGAATCCATTGTGAAGGTCTAATAGTCTAGGTAAAGATAAGAGGCCAAGAGTCAGCAAGCAGTTTGTAATGGCGCACATGGCTGAACTATGACATTATAATGACCTTTATTTTATTTTCACAATCTCCAGAATTAAATATGAGAAGACACTCCAAATCACAGAACTCTTATGTTGAGTCACTGAGTCACATATGGAAGAGTTTTTCAATCTTGGCACTATTAGTATTTTGGAACGGGTGATTCTTTGTTGCGGGGAGCTATCCCATGCATTTTAAGATGCTTTGCACAATCATTGGCCTCTACACACTAGATACCAGTAGCATCTCACACCCCAAGGTTGTGACAATCAAAATATTTTCCAGACATTGCTAAATCTGCCCTTAGAGCAAAACCACCCGCTATTGAGAACCATGGATATACAGCATATTAAAATTACAGGTCAAGTGCAGTGGCTTATGCCTGTAAAATTCAAGTAGTTTGAGAGGCCAAGGGCAGGAGGATCACTTGAGCCCAGGAATTCAAGACCAGCATTAGTAACATAGTGAGACCTCATCTCTACAAAACTTTTTTTAAAAATTAGACAGGTATGGTGGCACATGCCTGTAATCCCAACTACTCAGGAGGCTGAGGTAGGAGGATCATTTGAGCCTGGGAGGTTGCAACGGCAATGAGTGCTACTACTTTCCAGCCTGGATGACAAAGTGAGACCCTGTCTAAAAATAAAACAATAAAATAAAATTATAGAGAGGAGTTATTTGTCACCCCAAATTAACTTCTGTTAGACTCTTAAAAATATTTTTTATGATTTCAGATCAATCTGATACTGTTTCAGACCCTACTGAAAATTGTCAGTAAATGAGTCACTGAATTAGTATCTGTGAAAAACGTCCTTTAATTTTGAGAAGGTTCTTGCCCTCATAGATTACAACAAGAACACACACATTCTTAAAATTGGGAAATCACAAATCAGTTACTGACAAGTCACCTGTGGGTGTCTCACTGTTATCAATATTATCAATACATATTGTAATTATTTATATGTTGGTGTAGATATTATTGAAATTCATCAATCATTTCTATATAGCAGTATCTGTGAATTTCAGAGATAGAAGGGTTATAAAGGAGTTTCAGATTCTTATGTTTCTAATCCACGGTTTATGGATTGGAATTTATCATCAAAAAGATATCTCTGTTTACTCATGAATATAAGATGCCATGACTTCACAGAGTATTGGAATTGGCTTTAGAGATTATTATGTAGTTCCTGATTTACAGACGGGGAAACGAAAGCCTAAGTCTTAGACAACTGAAAAAGCAAAAATAAATTTCATTTTTTAAAATGAGGAAAATAGGAAATGGAGAGGGTAGCCAAAGAAGGAAGCAGATACAAAGCCGAGAGAGAAAAATAATGTCTTTAATGGTGTGTGGCAGGGTACGACAATCCAAAGTCTCACAAACTGCAGCTCTCAGGTCCTGGGACTCACACAGAACAAGAACAAGGGAGGTGCTGGATATAATTTCACAGCTCTGAACAAAGTCACTTCTTCCTGTCAAGGGAAGTTGTTTTTGGTGTAGACCTGTAAAAGCAGGTGACAGTGGGCAGACAGAACTTCTCTGGGGCAACGGTAGAATTCTAGGTTGACATTTTATACCACTTGATTCCCTTGAGATGTTGTTGTTTGGTGGGGTGGGAAAAAGGGTGTGCTGAGCACATTTTAAACTTTTACATTGTGAAAGATTTTCTCATGTGTTTATCCTGGGGCTTTTAAAGCCAAAGATCTCACTTTTTTTTTGTTGTTTCTTTTTTGTTTTTTTGAGACTCTGTCTCCCAGGCTGGAGTGCAGTGTCGTGACCTTGGCTCACTGCAACCTCTGCCTTCTGAGTTCAAGTGATTTTCTTGCTTCAGCTTCCTGAGTAGCTGGGATTACAGGTGGGTGCCAGCACATCCGGCTAAGTTTTGTATTTTTAGTAGAGACAGGGTTTCGCCATGTTGGCCAGGCTGGTTTCAAACTCCTGACCTCAGGTGATCTGCCCACCTCAGCCTCCCAGGGTGCTGGGATTACAGGCGCGAGCCACCATGCCCAGACTCAAAGGTCTAACTTTTAAGGTAAAATAAATAAAATAGAAAAGCAAAAGGTATGTCCAGTAAAACACAGTGGTTGGCCTTTGGATGCTTCTGTTCAAGTTGTATTTTAAAACTGCCCAGGTATTCCTATGGTCAGTCTAATTGGTCAGTCTAATCTGAGAGCATTTGTATGGGGCACTATATGATATTTTAAAAATAAGAACACAAGTTGTCTTTCCATTTTAACTCACCAATTGAAAAAGCTATGCTCTGCCAGTACAAACAAAAATAAGTCATTGCATGAACACCAAGCCATCATTAAAAATAGGCTTAAAGAAACTTCAAATACTAAAAAGCAGTTTATATAACTTTATCTTTTCGAGCGGTACTTCAGTTAAATTCAAGAGAACACACAAGTTGCTAAATGTTTCCTATGTACAAAGCAGAGTGCAGGGTAGCAGAATGAAAAACTCAAGAACTCATATTTTTATAAGTAGTCTATAGTAACAAACTGAAATTTCTTTTTTGTTTGTTTGTTTTTAAGTGAGACAGAGTCCCCAGGCTGGAGTGCAGTGGTGCGATCTCAGCTCACTGCAACCTTTGTCTCCTGGGTTCAAGTGATTCTTCTGCCTCAGCCTCCCGAGTAGCTGGGATTACAGGCGTTCGCTACCACACCTAGCTAATTTTCTGTAATTTTAGTAGCGACAGGGTTTCACCGCGTTGGCCAGGCTGGTCTCGAACTCCTGACCTCGTGATTCACCTGCTTCGGCCTCCCAAAGTGCTGGGATTACAGGCATGAGCCACCGCGCCCAGCCACAAACTGAAATTTCTATACATAATGAAAATAAATGAGTTCATCCCACATTCTCTACACACAAAAAAATACCTTTTAATCTCAATCCATCTTAAAATGCCTTTGACTTGGCTGGGTGAGTTGGCTCACGCCTGTCATCCCAACACTTTGGGAGGCTGAGGCGAGTGGATCACCTGAGGTCAGGAGTTCAAGACCATCTTGACCAACATGGAGAAACCCTGTCTCCACTAAAAATACATAATTAGCCAGGCGTAGTGGCATATGCCTGTAATCCCAGCTACTCGGGAGGCTGAGGTAGGAGAACTGCTTGAACCTGGGAGGCAGAGGTTGCAGTGAGCCAAGTTAGTGCCATTGCAGTCCAGCTTGGGCAACAAGAGCAAAACTCTGTCTCAAAAAACAAAAGTGTCTTTGACTTGAGCCTTTCTTTTTGAAAACCTGCTTTTAAGAAGCTCTCAAGAGCCAAGTCTTTGTTTAATAGGGGCAGAAAACAAGGCCTATAAAAGTGGAATGTTTACTTCAGGATCCTATGAAATCACAGGCGGAATTTAGACTTGTGATGTAAGAGCTGGACAGGGCCTCTAGAGTCCTCTAACTTAATTGCTTATGCCAAAGGCCCTGTATCACATAGCTATTCAGTGGCAAAATTAAGATGTGAAGCAGCCCTTCTAACTCTTAAGCAAAGTCCCTAATAGAAGTTAAAAGCATGTCTTGCCCTTGGTTTATGTCTAGGATACAGTTATTCCTCGTGTTCTACAGGCACAACTGAACTCTTGGACTAAATAAGGTGAGAAGTTTCCTCCAGTGTCTTTAGACTGGAGAAGCTCTAAGCTTGAATGAGGCCATCAGAGTGGTCTACCTGGCTGTCTGGTTCAGACTTGCTATGACCCTCCAGAATAAGGCTGGAAATGGATTGATCTCTACTACTAGAATTAGGCTTAATGGTAATTCAACTTTCTACACTTCATATAAAATCAGGCTTCCTGGTTTTATGTAATTTATTCTTTGTTATCACAGGGAAAACAGAATTTGAAAAGGGTTTACTTAGGAAAGGAAGAGGGAGCATTTAAAAAAGCATTGATGGGATGGGTGTGGTGGCGAACTCCGATAGTCCCAGCATTTTGGGAGGCAGAGGTGGGTGGATCACTTGAGGTCAGGTGTTTGAGACCAGCCTGGCCAATATAGCAAAACCTTGTCTCTATTAAAAATTAGCCAATGTGGTGGTGCACCCTGTAATCCCAGCTACTCAAGAGGCTGAGGCAAGAGAACCACTCAAACCTGGGAGGCAGAGGTTACAGTGAGCCAAGATCATGCCACTGCACTCCAACCTAGGTAACAGAGTAAGACTCTGTCTTAAAAAAAAAAAAAAAAAAAAAAAAAAGCATCTATATTGCACCTACTGCAGTTATAATTTAAAAGGCAAAAGGTATTTCTAATTCAATGGTGGAATCTATAAATCTATCACATTTCCTGCTTGCTTAGGCCCTTAAGGGTCTAATTGATTTCCCGAGTTAAAACTAGGTAATGGAAAAATATTAAGAATAATAGTCATCCAGTGAGATGAGCATTTGGCATTTATGAATCCAAAACATATTATTGCTCACAATTCCCTTCAGTAATTTATATAGTTTCTAAAGGAATAATCTCACTTTTTACAATGAAAGGTCTTTGCTTAATAAAACATAGTAAGGCACTTCCCTTAGTGTTTTATGAATAAGGGCACACCTCTGTGACATTCTCTAACCTCAGCACATATGTAATATAAGGTATGCAACTGTATTACCTGCTTTCCTGCCAAACCATTCATGAAGTCAATGAACAAAAAATAAAAACAAAATCATGAGGTCAATATTATTACTGTGACAAATATGAGACTTTTTTATTTAAGTGACAGAAATCTGTTATTTAAGCTTATTATGCCACTTATTTGCAATACTGTCTCAAAGCTGCAGAGATCCAAATTAGTTAAAGCAAATTAATATGCTGACGCTGGATGTACCACGGGCAGCCTGCAATCTGACATTCATTATACTTCTTTATCTTTGTGGACTGTACATCATTGTAGACCATCAGCATTCCTCTGTCACATCTGTTATAAGGTAGAGGGTTCAAACTATATTTAGCCTAAGAGAAGCATTATTCAGAAGATAAACATGCCAGAGGAAAACCCCACATGCAAGGGAGAGCCACACATGACTTTGAGGTGATCTGTACCATACCTCCCTTTCTTTAGCAAAGCTCATCAAGAGTTATCTTAGACAATAATCTACCAGAGCCAAGTTTGGGCTTTGGAACAAAGCTAGCCTTTGAAATGAGACCTAGGAGTATGACTTTTAAGGAACTCACCTCACACAGCTCACTTGTGAGTTATGTATAACTCTGAAACCTAAGCCCAGCAGATTTAAATTTCTTTTAAAATAATATTTGTAAAATACGGTTTACACAGAAAATAAAGCTCAGTATAATTTGACTAGATGATGTCAGTCATATTTGATTGGATGTAAAAACAAAACAAAAACCCAGCCTCCTTTCTTTCAAGTGGTATTCTTATCACATTATGCAAATTATTACCTTTTTATAATTGAGACCAGTGATAAAGCCATTTTTTGTGTTTTGGCATAGACCATTAATATAATTTTTGCTACTCTAAATGCCTCAATGCACAATGGAATCAGCAATAATACAGTTTCATTCATTTTAGAAACATCTTATTAAAAACAAAACAAAGTAAAACATTTAATTCTATTTCCTAAAGATAAATAACAAACTTCTGCTAAAAATAATCAATATTATCTTTAAAGAAACTTGATTATCCTAACAATATAGAAACATTTTTCTATTAGCGACACTCCTTTACAGTAATTAAAATCAGTTGTTTAAATTTTCCTTCATAGGTTCTCCTTTTTTAATTTTCATTTATTATTATTACCATTAATTAATTTATTTATGTTTTTGAGATGGAGTCGTGCTCTGTTGCCCAGGTTGGAGTGTAGTGGTGCAATCTTGGCTCACTGCAACCTTCACCTCCCAGGTTCCAGCAATTCTCCTGCCTCAGCCTCCTGAGTAGCTGAAATTAAAGGCACACGCCACCATGCCCAGCTAATTTTTGTATTTTTAGTAGAGATGGGGGTTCACCATGTTGGCCGAGCTGATCTCTAACTCCTGACCTTGTGATCCACCCACCTTGGCCTCACAAAGTGCTGGGATTACAGGCGTGAGCCACCATGCCCAGCTGGCTTCTACTTTTATCATAGATAAATCTTTTTATAACTTATATACTGTATATAAGGCAGAAGCATTCCCTGACCTCAGCAGGCTTACAACAAGCCTCTGAAGTCATCTAAGAAAGAAAAACTGGACCATGTAACTTACTGGCAAAAAGAAAAAGCATAAAAACTCAGTATCAGAGATTCATAGTCTTGTTGCACTTGATAATGATGCTATGGACTCCTGACGCTGACTTGCAGCATTTCTGTTGAGTGCTTTTTCTACACAGAATGTGAAGTGATGGGAATCACAGAAGCAATTCCCCACACTCTTGAGTCCTCTGACACTCTTCAGTGACCTTTACAGATATGTTTCTTCTCTGTGGTTCTCAAAGTTACTTTTTCCAGGTAAAAGTTTACAAAAGTACAATCAATTAAATAAAAAGTAAATAATGGCTTCCCACACTGTTAAATTAAAAGAATTAATTGAAAGGTATGTTCTGGTATAGAGCAACTTAAAAGGTAAACTATGTTTATTCAGTCTTGGATAAAACTGTCAATGGAACAAAATTGGGTTAATTAAAGTAAAACTCTAGAAAAACTCAAGTAGTCAAAGAATTCCAGTGTTACTTGATTGTACTATCATATCAGGAATTTCTCTCATGACCATTTAAATCCCAATCACATAAACCCAGGAATTTTTAGAAAGGTAGGAGTTAATTTTCTAAGATATCCAAGGAAAAGGCCAGGTGTATTGGCTCACATCTGTAATCTCAACACTTTGGGAGGCTGAGGTGGGAGGACTGCTGTAGCCCAGGAGTTTGAGACCAGCCTGGGCAACCACAAGGAGACTCTGTCTCTACCAAAAAGAAGAAGAAGAAAAAAAAAAAGCTGTGCATGGTGGTAGGAGTCTGTAGTCCAGGCTACTCAGGAGGCTAAGATGGGAAGATTGCTTGAACCTGGAAGGTCAAAGTTGCAGTAAGTGGTGATCAGACCACTGTACTCCCAAGCATGGGTCACACAGCAAGGCCCTATCTCAAAAAAAAAAAAAAGGAAAAATAAATGCCAACTTCTTCACAGAAAATACAATATTATTTAAAACAGAGATGCCAAAAAATTGCTTCTAAGACTATAATCTGAAAAGAGGAAAAGACTGAGACAGGTATAAAAATTCATTCTCTACAAAATCAAAGAAAGTAATGAAAAGACAGCAGAGCATATTTGACTTACGGCACCAGTGGAAATGAAGTGGCCTCTGACTGACACATGACCCTGTTCTATGTGCTCTACAGCTGCTTTGGCACTACCCACCGCACCCAGACGGGAGGGAAGATGGCTCCCATCGCTAAAGCCTCTGAAAGCCCACACGTATCTAAGTTTTAGGACGTAATTTTGCTCTATTAGTTTCTACTCCTATATAACAAATTTAGCAGCTAAAAACAATATCCATTTATTATCTCACATCTCTGTAGGACAAGAGTCCCAAGTAGGCTCTGCGGGGCTCTGCTCAGGGTATCACAAAGCTGAAATCAAGATGCCTGTTGGGCTGGATTCTTATCTGGAGACTGGGGAAGAATCTACTCTCAACCTCTTTCAGGTTGTTGACAGAGCTAGTTCCTTGAAGTTGCAGGAATTTGACCAGTTTCCTTCCTAGCTGTCAGCTGGGAGCTGTGCTTAGCTCTTCAAAGCTACTTGCCTTCTTTCTTAAGTGGTCTCCTCCATTTTCAAAGCAGCTATTGCACATTGCATCCTTCTCATACTTCCAGTCTCTTTGATTTTCCCTCCTGCCATTAGCCAAAGAAAGCTCTCTGCTTTTAAGGCTCATATGATTCCATCAGGCCTACCGAGATAATCTAGGCTTGAATCTCCCTATTTTAAGGTCAACTGTGCCATATCGCATAACATAATCACAGAATCGGTAATACAGCATCACATTCATGATGGTTGCAGGAATTACGGTGGACATCTTTGGGGGAGAGAGGTAGTTAAGAAATTACGCCTACTACATTTACTGAGAACTTAAGGTAAACATAAGAACAAACGTCAAATAGTGTTGTCAACTTGTTCAAATGTAAAACAAAGATGTTCTAAATTCCTCATACTTGGATGAGTACCATATGCAAATGGTACAAAATAGAAAAGGCATAAAAGATATACAGGAAAAAGCAAGACTTCTTTCTAATAACGTCCCTCAGCCCCAGTTCCATTCCCTGGGAATAATAACTATTTACTAGTTTCTCATGTGTCCTTCCAGAGATACCCACATTTATTAAAGCGTATGTGTTTGGGAGGACTGGACTGATTTATTCCTGAAAGGTTTGGTAGAATTCTCCTGTTAAATCATCAAGGCCTTAGTAGAAGAAAGTTATTCTCCAGTGCCCTGGAGGTTTCTTGTGCCTGTGTTCCCACGTGCGGCATGAACCTGAGGGCATCATGTTATGAGCAGATGGGGGCTGTGATGACTGGCAGGATCAGGAATTTCAACCTAGAGAACCGAGTTAAACGGGAAATCAGCAAGATGAAGCCCTCTCCTGCTCCCAGGCACTCCTCTACCAACAGTCTCCTGCGAGAGCAGATTAGTCTATATCCAGAAATTAAGGGAGAGATTGCTCATAAAGATGACAAGCTGCTATCATTTCTAAAAGGTATATATTGATTCCAAAGACCCTGTGTCTTCCATGCAGGTAAAAGCTGCTGAAACACGTCAAGAGACAAAGGAATTCAGATTGCCTTTCGGCCATGACTTTGATATGATAAATATTAAGAGCATTCCCAAAGGCAAAATTTCCACTGTAGAAGCACTGACACTTCTCAATAGTCCTAAACTTTATCCAGAAATATGGACTGCTGAGAAAATAGCCCAAGAATACCATTTAGAACAGAAAGGTGTGAATTTCCTTCTTAAATATTTTGTAACTTTTGAAGTCAAAATCTTCCCTCCTGAAGACAAGAAAGCAATACAATCAAAATGAAGAAAATCACAAAAGTGTCCTATGTGTACTCCTCATCTTCATATTTTCTCATTTTTTGCATATTAAATTATGTTAATTACCAAGTGTTTAATGCTCTCTGTGAGAGCATACTCTTAATATTTATTGAGCTCCTGACTTTTCAGGCTTGCCATAGAATGTATTTTCTTTTAATTTGGTTTAGGCATATTTCATATGTACATGTCAGCATGACTAATCAGTACATCTTTACCTTTATTACAAGTAAAAAAGTTGATGTGTTATTTTAGGCACATCATACCAACTTTTAAATTGGTCATAAGACCCTTTGGGAAATGTCCTGAATCCCTCATTTAAGTTTTACTTTCCAGTTTAGGTGTTTAGTTCATTCTTCATATGTGATAGTGAAAGTAAAAGCCTTCCTGCCTCTTTAAGACAGACATTTTCTTGTTAGGGAAAGACACTTAACAGCAAGGTAGGCTAACAGTATTTCCCAAATAAAGGCACACAGGAGAGAATTACAAACCAACAGAATCTAATTAAAATTACTACTCCAGGAAATAAGAAGCATCGAGGATTTATTTTATTTTGAATTGGTTTTAAGTATGGAATAATTGTCTTTACAGTTATAAAAACTAATTAGTGATGTTTACAAAATTTTGGGAATTTTTGCTTTGACAAACAAATAGGTAAGTCCCATGGCCTTCAGAGAGGCAGGGAGCAGTAGAAACTTTTGAAAAAGTAACATTTTCCTGGATTTAACATGGAAATAGAGAAATTTAAAGAATAATTAAGTAAAAAACTATGGTAAATGAAATCTAGTGATTATATATAGTTTCAGATGTTAACGGTAGTTGAGGGAAGAGAGAAAAATCAGCAAGTAGAACAGAGAACAGGATCACTGAAATGGACTTGAGAAATTGCCACTTCATCCATTTTAGCAAACTTATTAGCACAGCATGTAGCAGTCCTAGGATCTTGAATGACATTGTGCAAGTTTAGCTCTGCCTAATATATTAGTATTGCGGGATCTTTGGGAGACTGTATCCTCTTTGAGATTGAATTTCTTCTATAAAATGAGCATAACGCTACCTTACTTAAATGTAAGGGTTATCATGAAGATAAATGATATCATGAAGATAAATAAATGACTACAAAACACAAAGCAAATATAAATTATCTTTTGCAGTGGTGAAAAAGGTGCCAGGGGAGAATAAGACTTAAGGTTCTGTAGTTTATGACCTAACCAGGCCCAGAATTTAGGTTTTCAAATACTAGTAGTGTGTTTTTTCTGTTGTGCCAAAAAGCAGCACACCTCAGAAGAGGGAAAAGGTGTGAATTGTGGGTATATTAGGGTTATCAGTGTGCTTCTGAGGGAAGATAGGCATCACTACTTTCCAGAGATGTCCCTGGAACTGGTATAGGAGATGCTGAAGAATTCAACATGATGAGGGAATGAGGCATTTGTAGTAATGTTAAGAACAGAAAAATGGACTAAGCGGAAAATTTGTAAGCATGTCTTTGAATATAGATTGGTTATGTGACCAAACTATACCTAGTTTATTTTTGGCTTAACACAATAATTCTTTTAAGAAAACATGAATTAATTACTCAATATAAAATGCATTTTTTTTTTTGAGATGGAGTCTCACTCAGTCACCCAGGCTGGATGGAGTGTATCGGCACGATCTCGGCTCACTGCAACTTCTGTCTCCTGGGTTCAAGCGATTCTCCTGCCTCAGCTTCCCAGTAGCTGGGATTACAGGTGTCCACCACCACACCCGACTAATTTTTTGGGATTTTTAGTAGAGAAGGGGTTTCACCACGGTTTGAGGCCAGGCTGGTCTCCAACCCCTGACCTCAAATGATTCTCCCATCTTGGCCTCCCAAAGTGCTGGGATTATAGGCGTGAGCCACCGTGCCCGGCTAAAATGGATTTTAAAACTTCTGTAAATCAGTGAAAACTTCATGTCTTTTGTCATAATGGTCACTAGTTGAATCACTAGTACTGCTATTTCTGAGCCATCTTCTATTGATATCTACATTGTGGTTAGGCAGCTGTTATATGGTTTCACGTGATAAAATAAAGAACTTCCCGTATCTTAAAAAAAAAAAAAAAAAGAGAGAGAAAGTTGTTCTGTGATAAATAGTTTAGATTTTCTAGTTATCTGAGGTTAGTATTGATCATTTCAACTTTCCTAGAAAATCATCCATTTCTTTCAGGTTCTCAAATTAATTCCCACAGAATTGAGCAAAATATTTTCTTAGGATTCTTGATTTCTATCATTTCCCCATTATTTCTGTTTATGCTCTTTCCTGTCTACTTTTTGATTTTATAAACTTAATATCCTATTTAAAAACATAATCAGCTTTTTTATTTATCTGATCAATTTTTGGCTAATTTATTAACTTTTATTCCCTTCTTTTGCTTTTTTATGTTTATTGATAATTTTTCTAACTTTGAGTTAGATATTTAATGCAGTTATTTTCTTTCTTCATTAAGATAAGTGCTTCTGAACTCTATTTAGCTCTGTCCCACAAGTTCTAATATGTAGTGTTTTCATTATGCTTTTGTCTGAGATGTTCTATGACTTGTTTGGTTTCCTCTGTGATCTAAGAATTATTTTAGTAGAAATTTAAAAATGTCCAGGTGATAATATTCTTTTTCTTAAGTTCTAGTTTTATTGCAATGAGATCAGAGAATGCTGTATATGTTTACTTAACCTTTTGAAATTCTTTGAAATTTTCTTTATGGTTTATTTTGGTAAAATTTTTTTTTTTCCCTCCATGTTGGCCAGGCTGGTCTTGAACTACCCACCTCAGGTGATCCGCCTGCCTCGGCCTCCCAAAGTGCTAAGATTATAGGTGTGAGCCACTGTGCCCAGCCATTTTTGTGAATTTGACATCCTTAGTTTTCAGGATACAAAGCTTGACAAATATCAAATATTTACTTCATTCATTATTTTATTTTATTTATTTGTGCTTTCTTTCTCCCCCTCCTTTTTTTTTGAGACAGAGTCTCACTCTGTCACCAGGCTGGAGTGCAATGTCACCATTTTGCTCACTGCAACCTTTGACTCTGGTTCAAGCGATTCTCCTGCCTCAGCCTCCCAAGTAGCTGGGATTACAGGCATGCACCACCATGCCCAGCTAATTTTTGTATTTTTAGTAGAGACAAGGTTGGTCAGGCCAGGCTGGTCTCGAACTCCTGACCTTGTGATCCGCCCACCCAGGCCTCCCAAAGTGCTGGGATTACAGGTGTGAGCCACCGGGCCTGGCCTGGGTTTTCTTTCTCTTAGTTGTTGTCCACTTGATCTCTTATGAACTAACAGAAGTGAATAAACATTTCTTATCACTACTACATAACTATTATTTTTTATATTTTCTGTAATTTTTGCTTTATGGATGCTTAATGCCCTACTGCTGCTTTGAATTATCCCTCTTTGCCTTACTTAAAGTTTTTCCTCTAGATTCAATCTTGTCTGATAATAAAGACATAATCTCTACTTTTTTCTTTGTGTTTTTCCATATCGTCCATCTTGTCTGTGTGATTCCTCATTGAGTCTATTACCCTGCTGCTGCTTTTTTTTTTTTTTTAGAGACAGAGTCTCACTCCATTGCCCAGGCCGGAATGCAATGGCTCAATCTCAGCTCACTGCAACCTCCACCTCCTGGGTTCAAGCAATTCTCCTGCCTCAGCCCCCGACATAGCTGGGATTACAGGTGCCCACCACCACACCCAGCTAATTTTTTTTTTTTGTATTTTTAGTAGAGATGGGGTTTCAAGCTCCTGACCTTGGGTGATCCACCTGCCTCAGCCTCCCAAAGTGCTGAGACTACAGGTGTGAGCCACTGTGCCCGGTCCCCTGCTGCTTCTTTATACTCTAGGAAGGCCAAGAAAGCTCCTACTGCCAGTCCATAAATCCTATCCCATAATCTAAATTGGGCATTATTGGTTTTGCTCCCTAGAAAGTTCTGCCAGCTTTGTGTGAGATCTGTAGCTGTGGGCATTTTTAATTGCATTTATCATTCTTCATCACATTTTGTAGTCTGGGATTGCACGTGTATCTTTCTTTGAAGATAGGGGTTCAAGTTTCCCCCATTTTGTTCTCCCAGTGTAGTTGGACAATTTGTAAGGAAGAAGGAAAATAATGTTGTAATCTTTGTCATTTTAAAATCAGAATCTAGAATTTATCTTTCACCAATTCTCCTCTTCTATCCCATATTCTCTGTCATGCTTTCTGGCCAAAGGCTACGCTGTTCTGTGCTCTGCAGATGTTCTAGATAACAGCATGTTCTGGTCCTTAGTCCCCTAAATGAGAATGGCCTATCTAATACAGCATGATAGTTAAGCTTTCCTCAGTCCTGATGACTAACATTATGCATATATTATCTGGTTCCTTGAAATTCCTCCCATGGTTTTTTGGGTTTCCACACTGTCTATATCTACCTCTCCCAGAAGTTTCTGGAAATCCAACTACTGTCTCTAACCTGTGTCTCTCTCTTCAGTTCAGTTTAGTCTGCCTGAAAAAATATTTTTACCAGGCAGTTCAAAGCTGCTACTAAACCTTAAGACAGAACCATAGCTGGGCCATATTACATACTCAGTAGTATTTCGCCTATTATATACAAAGCCCTCTCCTGGGAATTGGTGAGAGATACCAAGAGGAGTGCTTCAGGAACTGATAATCTAATAGGGGAGAAAGAAAAAATATTCTTCTGAAGCTGTTTTGCTAAATGCACATTTCTGTGTAGTCTCCTCAGTGGTAACGTGTGTTATTAGTGTTAGCCATCTTTCTCTGAGTCCTCCCTATAATTCATCACCTCTCTTAAACGATTAGGATTATATACATTGCTTTTTCTTATTCAAGGTCAGTATGTTCCTGGGTGGCCACAAAACTGTTATTGTTCATTGATCCCTGCCTTGGCAACAGAGCCAAAATAAAAAACATTGAACTCATAGAGTCATTGTGTAAATTAGGATCCTCTGACTACAAAGAATAAAGACTTACTAAAGTTGTCTCAAGTATCTGTGTGTGGATGTGTATGTGAGAGGGGTAACTGGAAACAGTTATTGTAAGGTTTCACATGAAAATAAGGAACAGAGGTATGTTGTGTGGCTAGGCCTTATGGGAGATCATGGAAAGTCGTTTAACCAAGTCTCATGAGAGTATAGGAACATAGATGGAGAATTTCAAGTTGTAATTTCAAGTTCAGAATCCAGTAGATAAATAATGATGTAGTTAGTTCTTTATCCCCTTGACAGCAATAATTTGTTGACCATCCTCTTCCCCTACAGATACAATTTAAATGTTTCTATCTACCCTCACCCCCACCAACACCCCCACCAACACACACACACACACACACACACACACACACGTAAAAAAGTTCATGACTTAGCTCCTACTTACTTGTCACTCTTGCTTATTCATGGCTTCTACTGACTCATGTCATTTTTGTCTGTTTTTTTTTCTGGTTAAGCAATTGGTGTTGGCTATCAAATAATGCTCTCTATTTCAAATTAAACATTTCCTAAGAGAGAACATCTGATCAGTCCACTATGTTATTATCATCAGTTAGATAAAACAAGTGTACTAGGTCATTAAATCTGTCAGCCTTCAAGCTACCTGACTGCTTTAGGTCAAATTTTCTGAGATGTGGTCCAGATGGTAAAGTCATGCAATATAGAACATGGCCACCTATATGTATCTGCTTAGAGTTGGTATCCTTAGCAAGAGGCTACAGGTAAGACCTCTTAGAAAAGGACTCTCAGAGGCCAGGTGCAGTGGCTCACGCCTGTAATTCTAGCACTTTGGGAGGCCGAGGCAAGCTTATCACCTGAGGTCAGGAGTTCGAGACCAGCCTGACCAACATCGAGAAATCCTGTCTCTACTAAAAATACAAAATTAGCTGGGCATGGTGGCACATGCCTGTAGTCCCAGCCACTTGGGAGGCTGAGGCAGGAGAATCGCTTGAACCCGGGAGACGAAGGTTGCAGTGAGCCGAGATCTCCCCATTGCACTCCAGTCTGGGCAACAAGAGTGAAACTCCGTCTTAAAAAATAAAAAAAAGAAAATAAAAGAAAAGGACTCTAGATTAAGCCTATCCAATATAGTGTAATAGTTAAGCTTTCCTCAGTTTCGATGACAAACATTATGCATGTTATCCTAGGCACTCTATGATTAGCAAGAAACATTAGTCTTGTGAAACAGATTTGCTCATTTTATCGCATTTTGAGTATTTCTTTTATATTACATGTAATCACTGCCAAGATAAATGTCCATATGCTATACCACCAAAGGCATGAGAACTTAGCCTGGCCAGCTAAAAACTTTTTGGAAAGAGTTATATCAAATAGCTACTACTGCTAGTTTACAAGGGGTTAAAGGGTTTAATGTATCTACTTCTATAAAGAGATCATTCATTCACTAGGGTCAAACACTAGTATACCTAGAATAAATTAGGGCTTACTTATAATCACATGTCTGCCACCTAAGATCACACAGACAAAAGCTTTTTTATTTCACTTTTGACAATTCAGAACTGAATTCAGTTCTGCTCATCACAATCCCTATGAGAACAGGTTTTATTATAATCCTGTAAAATAGGAAAGAAAATAATTCTAGATGCTAACAATGCCATCATTCTAGATTAGGGGTATACTAGATTAAGAGAATAGACTCCTATTGTTTCAGAATTTCAACCAGGACACTGCTGAAAACTTCAGCCTGGTCTGGCATCTGAACTGAGATAATAAATGCCATATTTGGCATAGCATTTGTTTGCCCAAATGTAACCATATGCCACTGGAATTGAAGAGGAGGCAATTCTCCACAGGGCCAGAATGTACTCCTTTAAAGCTCCCCTGGGGGAATGCTCTTCCACCTGTCCCTGTGTGTGAGATTTGCCCAACTCTTGCAAAATTATAAACTCTATCAATCATAAAATAATCTGGTAATTTTTTAGAGTACACAAGTTGAAGATATATTCATCAAAGGTGATAAAAGCTTAAGTGAGATCCTTATACAATAAACATCATAATAAGAAGTTTTTCATAAAAATATTTTCAATTTCCAGTAATGACCTGTATCTTATGGAAATATTACTGATGTGGTTAAAAAGAAATTCTTTATAGTGAATAATGTAGAAAACTCATTCTATAAGGAGCATTATTTTATTTTTTGAGACAGAGTTTCGCTCTTGTTGCCTGGGCTGGAGTGCAATGGCACAATCTTGGCTTACTGCAACCTCCGCCTCCCGGGTTCAAGCCATTCTCCTAACTCAGCCCCCCAAGTAGCTGGGATTACAGCCATGCACCACCATGTCCAGCTAATTTTTGTATTTTTTGTAGAGACAGGGTTTCACCATGTTGGCCAGGCTGGTCTCGAACTCCTGATCTCAGGTGATATGCCCGCCTTGGCCTCCCAAAGTGCTGGGGATACAGGCATGAGCCACTGTGCCCAGCCTGGAACATTATTCTTATTAGTCAGATACATACCACACTACTTTCAGCATTCATTTGGTTTTCATCCAAAGAGTTACAGAGCACTCATAATAACATTTTGCCAGGAATCATGCTGGGTATTCGGCATATGGAACTAAATTTACCTCATACCTTCCCTCAAGAGGAGGAGCCATGAAGCCAACAATGCAAAAAGACTGAGAAGTAAATATAAAAAGAACAATGTCAGAGTATGTCTAACTGGCTAATCCATTGGCAAAAGATACAGAGGGCATGTTCTGGCTTCAGCATGTCCTATTAGAGATATGCTACACTTTGCATATCTTCCAAAAGTGTTTACTACAAGAGAAACCGTGAAATCTATTATCATATGTACAAAGAAAGAAAACATATTTCTCAATTTTGATTTATGATTATTTTGTATCCCAGTGTATATACTTGATTATTAAACTGGGCAAGAAGAGAGAGATCAAGATTGTCATCAAGTCTGTTTTACAAGGAGGGTGCTATTAGCAGGTGGAAAGAAATAAGCAATAAAAGAATACGTCTTTTTTTTTTTTTTTTGAATACGTCTTTCTTTTTTTTTGAGACAAAGTCTCATTCTGTTGCCCAGGCTGGAGTGCAGTGGTGCAATTTTGGCTCACTGCCACATCTACCTCCCAGGTTCAAGCGATTCTTGTGCCTCAGCCTCCTGAGTAGCTAGGATTACAGGCGCCTGCCACCACGCCCTGCTAATTTTTGTATTCCTAGTAGAGATGAGGTTTCACTGTGTTGGCCAGGCTGGTCTCAAACTCCTGACCTCAAGTGATTCACCCACCTCGGCTTCCCAAAGTGCTAGGGTTACAGGCGTGAGCCACCGCACTCAGCCAAGAATACATCTTTAAAATGAATTACTGAGTCAGAGAGAGGGAGAGAGAAAAAGAGGGTTATCTTGAATGGAGCATAGAAAGAAATTATATCCTTCAACTCCTCTCTCATGCCTCAAGCATGTTAACTTCCTTCACTCCCTGTACAAAACTCCCAACATCCTAATCTACTCAAATTGCCTGGTCATATATGACAGAAAATACATACTGAAAGCAAAGAGAGAAAAAGATATGAATGGGAATAAAATTATGTTCTTCATACCACCTTAAAAAAAATTAACATCTTTTAATGTATGCTAGCTGCTGAAGTAGTTTAATTACAAAATCTGAATGATTTAAAATAATAGTTTATTTTTTTGTTCATGCAAAATTCAGATGGCAGAAAAGTAGGTATGGGCATTCTGAACTACGCAGTCAATTTAGGAATTTCAACTGATGGTGATTCTGTCACCCTCAACATGTGACTTCCAAGGTCACTTTGGGTGCCAATATCCAGTTGACACAAGGGATAGACAGCATGAAAGCTGTATAAGAAAAATTAAAAAAAATAATCAGACCAAAGGAAGAAATGTATATCACTTTTATTCTTATTCCTTGGCCCAGTCTTAGTCACATGCCTATACTAATAAACATGAATTTTAATTTCACTTTTGACAATTCAGAACTGATTTTAGGGTTGCTCATCACAATCCCTATGAGAACAGATTTTATTATCATCTTATAAAATAGAAAAGAAAGTAATTTTAGAAGCCAGAGGAGTCTGGGAAATACAATCCAACTGTGCCAGCAGAAAGAAAAGAAAATAGATTTGGTGAACAGTTAGCCAATCTCTGCCACAGTGTCTTTCTCCGAATATTTTACTTGATCTGCAAATTCATCCATCTCTTGTGTCCTAGGAATGTGAATTTAAATAAATGATGTATTTATTACAACGGAATTCTACTACTTAAAAAATTTGCCTCTCAGTGAAATTTACTACAAATTGGATTGCCTGTAAAAGGTAAATTTTCATTATCATTACATCTTGGCTTGTTCAATTATGAGTTCAACTAAATAAAAATATTTTAAAACCCCTTTAGTTCTATTATATCAAACGGTGGTACCATCTCCATTAGCATTCTTAACTTATGAAACTTAGTATTTCTAAAACTGAACTCTTGATCATTCCCCTCTCCAAATTTCTTCCTGACTTCCTCCGCTCAGAAAAAGACTTCTGGACAAGCAGTTTTTTTCAAGTCGGGTGCTTAGGAATAATCCTTTATATTTTACTTGCTCTTAATTCTTTCATCTAACTTATCAGCAGGTTAGATATACTTTACTTTCAAAATGTATCTTGAATCCATTTATTTCTTCCAGTTTCCTTTAATCCAAGTCAAATCTCCCTCTCACCTGGATTACTGCTGGAGCGTCCTCTCTACTTCCATCCTTAGAGAGGAACCCTTCAAAAGATTTGCATTGTACTTAGCATAAAATTCAAAATCGTAACCAAGTCCTTTGAGGACCTGTGTGATTCCGGTCCCTGACTTCATCTCCAACCTCATTTCCCAGCACTTATTTTGTTCTATGTGTATCAGCCTTTTATTTTTTTTGAAAAAGGCCAAATACCTTTCTCACCTATTGACAGAGAAAGGGTAAGAAAATATCTTTCTCACCTATTGAAGAAATACAGTATTTCTTGTCTTGCAATATAGTATTTGCAATATAGTATTGCAATATAGTATTTCTTGTCTGGAGAGTTTTATATTTTTCTTTTTATGATGAAATGTATTTGCATATAAAAATATAATTGATGTATATGTCTCCCACCCATTCGAGCACTAAGGCCAAGACAGGCAATTATCCTAACATCCCACATGTCTGTGGGAAGAACAGGTTTATTAAGAGGATGGGCTTTCTTCTCCTAGTTTACCTATTGACAGAGAAGTCTTTTAGGGTCCTGGCTTTGCCTTTTGTCTCCTGCATGAGGTCTATTAAAGCCCATGGTTTTGGCCACCAGGGATTGGCAAATGTCCAGAGAAAAAAACACAGGTTTAGAATTTACACTTCCATATCAGGATTCAGGCTTTCTTATAATTTCTGGCTTCCAAAAAATTTTCCTTATATTACTACTAAGCCCCACATTAAAATTTTTTAATTATTTTATGCAGAACTTATATTGACATCTAATCTACTATTTTTCCAGAAATAAAAGTTCCTTTAAAAGCATACTTAACTATTCCTCTTCAGCTGGTTAGCTCCTATTAGTCTGTTCGGGCCTTAACTTCAAATGTTACTCCCTCAGAAAAGTTCTCCTTGATCGTCATTCCTCAATCTAAGTTAGCTTCCTACTATTTTCTATCCTACAACAACTTTCTGTTTTCTTTTGTAACATTTTTCACAACTTGCGATTATACATTATTTTTGTGATATCTTGTCCCTTTCATCATCCTGAAAACTTCAGGAGGATAGGAATATTTTCTGTCGTGATCATTACTGAATGGAATGCCTACTGTAGTATTAAGACCTAGCTGGGTACACAACAAATGGTAAAGATTAAGTAAAAGAAGGAGTGGATGCAATGTAAATGATCATACGGCATTAGAGTAGTTTTAAACTCTGTGACTGGGCTGGGCGAGACGGCTCACGCCTGTAATCCTAGCACTTTGGGAGGCTGAGGCAGGTGGATCACTTGAGCCCAGGAGTTGAGAACAGCCTGGGCAACATGACAAAACCCTGTCTTGACTATAGAAACACACATACACAAATCAGCTGGTTGTGGTGGTGGCACGTGCCTGTAGTCCCATACACACACACACACACACACACACACACACACACACACACACACACAAATCAGCTGGTTGTGGTGGCACATGCCTGCAGACCCAGCTACTTCAGTTGCTGTGATCAGGGAGGGAGCATCTCTTGAACCCAGAAGGCTGAGGCTGCAGTGATCTGTGATCACACCACTGCACTCTGGCCTAGGTGACAGAGCGACACCCTGTCTCAAAAAATAAAAATAAATACATTCTGTGACTGATAAATACTGGCAATAATAAACAACTTTTAAATTTTGACTGCCTTCAAAAACTATGTAGCAAAGTGTAAGATTAGTACAAAAACAGTGAGTAAAAGAGAGGCAGTAAAGCAAAGACTCTGGAACCGTACTGCCTGGATTCAAAATTTGCCTTTGTCATTTATTAGCCTAGTAACCTTCATTAGGGACGTACCCATTCTAGGCCTGTTTTCTGATCTATAAAACCGGTTCAATAAGAGTATTTACTTCCTGTTGTTGTGCTGATTAAATGATAAACATGCCAGGCATACAAGGAAGCAGGATACAATTGCTATGGTGGCTGCTATCGTTACAAAGTTATTGTTAACCAAGTACTGCTTTCAAACAAAAATGGCAACGGCGTAGAATCATAAGGGAAAATATGTAGGAGTGGCAAGCTGGAGAAAGGGATCTGGAGTTGCAGATGTGCCAGCAAGAGTCACGAACACACAGCGACATCCAGGAGGAAGGCAGCCGGTAGTGGCTGTGGGGGTGCCCACTGTCAGCACACGGATATAACTGACATAGAGGTCAGGGGAGAAGGGGCTGCTGGAGGGAGCCTAAGCGGCGTCTGTCTGTGATCTCCTTTTGCAACATGCTCATAGCACTTGGTTCCTAAGATCCATCACCAACTCTCTGTGGGGAAGGACGTCTTCGGATCTGTTTGTGGGCCCAGTTCATCTAGAATAGTGGGGAATATCAGCCAAAGAGACAAAATTAAGTTGTACACCTTTTGACAGCAGCAAGTATCTCTGGGCATTAAAGGCAAGTTTGTCTGATGTAGTGTTTTTCCTGACAAATGCAGTACTCTACTCATGGATCTTCTTTTCCTTTTTTGAAATGGAGTCTCACTCTGTCACCCAGGCTGGAGTGCAGTGGCGCAATATCGGCTCACTACAACATCGGCCTCCTGGGTTCAAGCGATTCTCCTGCCTCTGCCTCCTGAGTAGCTGGGATTATAGGTGCGCACCAACACGCCCAGCTAATTTTTGTATTTTTAGTAGACAGGGAGTTTCACCACGATGGCCAGGCTGGTCTCGAACGCCTGGCTTCAGGTGATTCATCCACCTTGGCCTCCCAAAGTGCTAGAATTATAGGCGTGAGCCACCGCCCCTGGCCTGGATCTTATTTTTCAAAAGACAAAATAGTAGATCTTTCAAATTTTCTTTTGTATTCTTTCTTTTTTCCACTGCATTTTCCTCCAAATATTGAGAATATATTACATAATCTCCCCTCTTGTTCTTACTCTCCTGCCCTAGGTCCTAATCAATCTAAAGTCAAGTCTCTAGAATTTGGATCTTATGATATTTCACTGACTATATAGGTCTAATTATTTTATAAGGAACAAAGTTGTACCCTTTTATCTAGATATAAAGCTAGTTCTTCTTTAGCCACCTTGAGACCATCTACCCATGGACTTCCATGAAAAATTTATGTTAAGATGACTCTAAATATATTATCCATAGGAAGGTAATAAAATCTGAGTAGAGATACTCTGATTACAAGGAGCATCTAACCTATGATACTGATTGTATCATACATCAGAAAAGTGGGTTTCCAGAGTTCAGAGGAGGCTCAAAAATTTTTAAGATATCTATCTTATGGTTATTAATAATGTATAGGATATCTGAGGGAAATTTTCAATTTCATTTATTTTATTTTAATTTGACAAGACTTGGTATCTTTTGGTTGTGCTGTGTATAATCTATAGAACAATGCTGACTCTAAAGAGAATGGTTTAGACAACATAAATTAATGAGGGAAGAGAATACACTTGCCAAAATGGACATGAACACTTTCTTAAGAAAATAGCACATGAGAATACTGCAATCAAAGACTAAGAGAGTGATCTGAATCTCCCAAAATACCTATATTCTTAGCCAAGATAGAGTAGCAGCTGACCTTTAAATTCACATATTCCAATTTAAATAGGAAATTAAGGTTGAATATTACAATTGGTTTTTCAGGATAAATGCTGCCCATTTTTTCCTGAGGATGAGTCCACCTTGTTTTAAAGAAAGGACAACTGGAAATTCTTTCTCTGACACTGACCAATTGAAAATATGAGAGAATCAAATGGAAGCTTTCCATATAATACCAACCTAACTATTCAGTGTTTTGCTATAGACAGACTCTTTGATGGGACCTGGTTAATCTGTTCTTGTTTTAGTTCATCTCAGCAGTAGTCACTTTATCCCAACAGTGTGAATTTTGGGATAATTTTAGCCTGTAATCCCAGCTAATTGGGAGGCTGAGGCACGAGAATCGCTTGAACCTGGGAGGTGGAGGTTGCAGCGAGCTGAGATCGCGCCATTGTACTCCAGCCTGAGCAACAAGAGTGAAACTCTGTCTCAAAAAAATAAAAATAAAAAGCAAAATTCAGACAGATTTCGCTTTTTATTTCATTTTTCTATAGGAATAAACCTGGAATACCATTCAGTGTAATACGTGAGGATTTTCCTGTTTATTACCAGAAGTATTTTCAGGGAAAATGCAAAGCCCAATATTCTTCATCTTTTATAAATAGAATTTGTCACCTCAATAAATATAAATAAATAGTAGATGGACTTCTTTGATTCATCTACTATGCTAAGTGTTGAACAGGCATCAGAGAGGGGCAAGGAAGAGTCACAGGCCTGAGGATTTCACAATGAGAGAAACTAGAGTAATAATGACTAACTTAATTGCACACTAGTTACAGACTGCATTGTGCTACGTTTCTTATTTATATTATTCTATTTGTAATCTTGATAGCAATCCTATTTCATAGAAAATATTATCTCCATTTTACAGAAGAGATAACTGAACTACAATAAATATAAGTAACTTGCTGGAGATCAAACAGCTATTAAGCGGAAAAGCCTAAATTTAAACTCCAACGACACAGCTTCAGAAAACCACATCCTTAACGCCAACAGTGGTGCTCTGGTATAGAAATTGCCAGAGTCAGAATGAATAACAGCCTAGGTTCCCAGAGTGGGTGATGTCTGACCTGGGTCCTATAGGGTAAATAGGAGTTTGCTTGACTGCATGGCTACAAAAAGGAATTAATTTAGTCAATGCTTCACACATATGTTTAATTTAATTAATTCTTACAACATCTCTGTGCAGTAGGTATTAGCTTTGTTTCATGATGAGGAAACTCACACTCAAGGAGATCAAGTAACTTTCTCAGGATCACTCAGTCAGTAAGAACTAGAGCCAGAATTCAAACCTAGACTTGTCCACCTCCAAGGCCTCTGCCTTCTCCAGGCACTCCACAGACGGAAAGCAACCTAGGCAGAAGCAACAGGATGTGACAAGGCTACGGCATATTGGTATAAGTGAAAGGGAAGTGTGCCAACCTGAGGTGTGTGGGATTGTCTTGCAGGTAGCAGGGAGCTGCAGTGTTCTCTGAGGAGTGATAAAATGAGGTTGGTTTTCTAGACAGACAACTCAAATGGTAGCATGTGGAGGAAACTAAGGAAACTAGAGGGAACAGAAACTAAAGCCAGAGAGACCAGTTATGAGACAGTTATAGCAGTCCGGACAAGCAATGTTAGGAACTTGAAACTACGAATTCTAATGGCTCTAAAAAGATCCTACTATGTCAGACAATCTTCAAAATGTTTCCTTCTCAGAAGCAATGTCTGCCATCTGGCTTTTTAAACAATGGCATCCTAAAATTTGGTTAAAATTTAAGGATAAAGGTTTTTATGTAAATAATTCTAGAAAGTAAACAAAGTCCCTGTGTCCTATATAGTATACAATACAAGCTGTTACTTAAAATAGTCTGTTATAATACAGTATAGACTTTCTTCTACCGTTGGACATTGTGAAAAGATATAACTTATTTACTTGCATTACAATTCACTGCCTCTCTTTCAGGAAAAGAGAGAATGAGGGAGGTTGTGGTTTGCATAAGATAGGATACAATATAAAGGTAAGATTACAAGAAAGTTAAATACAACAAGACGACACTAGAACAGGGTATATAAGGTAAGTTAGAACTTCTAACAAGCTAACATGCACGCCAGAGAAAATTCCTTGCCAACCAAGTGGGCTGATAGAAGTGGAGGGTGGAGCTGTTAAAAAAAAAAAAAATAGGATCTTTTTCTGAAGTCACTGCAAGAGCGAAAAAAAAAAAGAAAGAAAAAAAATAGGATCTTTTAGATCATCTGAGACTTTAGGAGAAAATGGGTGATGTTGGGTATGCTGACAAAAATAGGAAACTGTCATGTGTTATAAGATATTGGAGGTATAGCTCAGAGCTGCCAAGCAAGATTCACGTTCAGAAGAGAATGTTTTCAGAGAAATTGAGAAGAAATGTGCACTCAGTTACTATGAGAACAACGCTGTTATGGGCTGAACTGTGTGCCCCCCAAATTAATATGTTGAAATCCTAACTCCCAGTACCTCCAGTACCTCTATTTGGAGATAATGTCTTTCTTTAAAGAGACAATTAAGTTAAAATGGATCCTTAGAGTGGGCCCTAATCCAATATGACTGGTGTCCTTATAAAAAGAGATTAGAGCCAAGCACAGTGGCACATGTCTATAGTCCTTGCTACTCAGGTCGTTTGAGCTCAGGAGTTCAAGACTGCAGTGAGCTATGATCATACCTGTGACTAGCCACTGCCCTCCACCCTGAGCAACATAGTGAGACCTCATCTTTTAAAAGAGAGAGAGAGAGAGAGAGATTAGGACACAAATAATACAGCAGAGGAATAATCATGTGAGAATACAATGAGAAGGTGACCATAGAAGCCAGAAAGAGAGGACTCAAAAGAAACCAACCCTGCCAGCATCTTGATATTGGACTTCTAACCTTCAGAACTGTGAGAAAGTAAATTTCTGGGCTGGGTGCGGTGGCTCACGCCTGTAATCCCAGCACTTTGGGAGGCTGAGGCGGGTGAATCACCTGAGGTAAGGAGTTTGAGACCAGCCTGGCCAGTAAGGCGAAACTCTGTCTCTACTAAAAATACAAAAATTAGCCAGCTGTGGTGGCGGGCGCCTGTGATCCCAGCTACTTGGGAGGCTGAGGCAGGAGAATTGCTCAAACCTGGGGGGTAGGGGTTGCAGTGAGCTGAGATCGCCCCATTGCACTCTACCCTGGGAGACAAGAGCAAAACTCCATCTCAAAAAAAAAAAAGGAAATTTCTATTGTTTAAGCCTCCCACGCTGTGCATCCAAGCAGCCTAAACACATATGAAAAAATGCTCATCATGACTAATCATCAGAGAAATGCAAACCAAAATCACAATAAGATACCATGTCACACCACTCAGAGCGGCTTTTGTTAAACGTCAAAAAATAACATGTTAGTGAGGCCGCAGAGAAAAGGGAATGCTTACACATTGTTGGTGGGAATGTAAATTTAGTCTAGCCACTGTGGTGAGCGGTTTAGATTTCTCAAAGAACTAAGTGTTGAATTATCTCTTAAACCAGCAATCCTATTACTGAGTATACACCTAGAGGAAAATGTTCTACCAAAATGACACATGTACCTATATGTTCACCACAGAGCTATTCATAATAGCAAAGACTTAGAATCAAGCAGGTGCCTATCAATGGTGGAATGGATGAAGGAAATGTGGTGGCTGGGCACGGTGGCTCACGCCTATAATCCCAGCACTTTGAGAGGCCAAGGCAGGCGGATCACCTGAGGTCAGAAGTTCGAGACCAGCCTGGCCAACATGGTGAAACTCTGTCTCCACTAATAATACAAAAATTAACTGAGCATGGTGGTGTGTGCCTGTAATCCCAGCTACGCAGCAGGCTGAAGCAGGAGAATCACTTGAACTCGGGAGGCAGAGGTTGTAGTGAGCTGAGATCACGCCACTGCACTCCAGCCTGGGCAACAAGAGTATAACTCCATCTCCCAAAAACAAAAAAACAAAAAAAAACCACCACAACTGAAAACTGAAATCACGTTTTTCTGCAGCAACATGGATGCAGCTGGAGACCATTATCCTAAGCAAACTAATGCGGAAACAGAAAACCAAATACTACGTGTTTCACTTATAAGTGGGAGTTAAACACTGAGTACACCTGGACACAGAGATGGAAACAACAGATACTCGGGACTACTTGAGGAGGGTGTGAGGGAGGCAAGAGCTGAAAAATTACCTTTTGGGAAGCATGCTCACTGTCTGCATGACGGATTCGTTTGTTCTCCAAACCTCAGCATCCCACAAAATACTCATGTAACAAACATGTACCTGTACCCTTGATTCTTTTTTTTTTTTTTGAGACAGAGTCTCGCTCTGTGGCCCAGGCTGGAGTGCAGTGGCGCCATCTCCACTCACTGTAACCTCTGCCTCCCGGGTTCAAGCGATTCTCCCGCCTCAGCCTCCCAAGTAGCTGGGATGACAGGCAGGCGCCACCACACCTGGCTAATTACGTATTTTCAGTAAAGACAGGGTTTTGCTATTTTGCCAGGCTGGTCTCAAACCCCTGATCTCAAGTGATCCACACACTTTGGCCTCCCAAAGTGCTGGGATTACAGGCGCGAGCCACCATGCTCGGCCATACCCTCGATTCTAAAATAAAAGCTGAGCAAAAATTCCTTCCAGTGTGTATTTATTTTGTTACGGTAGCCCTAGAAAATGAATATGGATGTGAAACAGCAGACAAGAGAAACAGAAACAAAAGTATGGCCTCTTCAGGAACCAGCTTGGTAAGAAACTTCAGTTAAACTTTTCAGGATAAAAGTAGCAAGAGTTAGTAAGAAGTAGAGACCCTACGGGTTATGGATAACAGGGGATAAGGCAGTTCCTGGAAAGGCCATCACACGGATACATCTGTTGAACCTGTGCCACAAAAAGCACATGACACTTCTCCTAAACTAAACTACTACTGGATCGCTATGTTTTACTACCTCTTTACATTATTTGTACTCCCAAGATTCCCTCACGTTATAAAAATCAAAAAAGCAAAACCAATAATGAGTATTTAAAAGAAACTATATTAACGGCATACACAGTAATGATTTAGGTAGAAGTGCCTCAGCCTGAGAAAAAAGGCAAAAGACTAGATGCTCTGGATAAAAGAAATAGCTCTCAGGGCCAGGTGCAGTGGCTCACGCCTGTAATCTCAGCACTTTGGGAGGCCAAGGAGGGTGGATCACCTGAGGTCAGGAGTTCGAGACCAGCCTGACCAACAGGGAGAAACCCTGTCTCTACTAAAAATACAAAATTAGCTGGGCACGATGGTACATGCCTGTAATCCCAGCTACCTGGGAGGCTGAGGCAGAAGAATTGCTTGAACCCAGGAGGTGGAGGTTGCAGTGAGCCAAGATCGCACCATTGCACTCCAGCCTGGGCAACAAGAGCACAATTTTGCCTCAAAACAAACAAACAAACAAAACAAAACAAAACAAAACAAACAAGAAATAGCTTTGTCCTCTCACAGGTTGAAGTAACAAAAAAAACCAGAGGGTTTGGCAATGAGAAAAGACTGCCCTTTTAATCACATCTATTACCTTACAGCAAGGAATGTAATTTCCTCCTTAATAGTTTGTTTGTCTTTAAGTGGAACCTCAAAAGGCTTAAGAAACAACAGTTGGAGATATGTGAACAACACTTGAAAATTTCTGCTTCTTTTTGGTTGCTATGGTCATTTACGTGTAGCTTCCACCATTTAAAAAAAAAATTTTTTTTTTTAGGAACAGTAGGAGGGAGAGGAGGAGAGAAAAAGGCCCAAGAGTAAAATAAGTAATTTATCTAGAATATTAATTAAATTTAGTTATTTGCAAGGTAAATGGATCTGAGTTGGAAAAATAAAAATATGAATAACTCAATAAATCTAATGTAATTATATTTTATATTCCCCAGAGTAGAGACATTGGTATCTGAAAGAGTTGTGCTTTAAGTGTTTAGAATACTAGACCCTCAGGATCCAATGGCCCAACCTTCCAAATGTAACCTATTTGAAATACCTAGGACATTTAAATTTATTTCTTATTTATTTATTTAGAGACAGAGTCTCGCTCTGTTACCCAGGCTGGAGTGCAGTGGGACGATTTCAGCTCATGCAACCTCCACCTCCTGGTCAAGTGACTCTCCTGCCTCAGCCTCCCAAGTAGCCTCCCAAGTGCCACCACACCCAGCTAATTTTTATGTTTTTGTTTTCTTTTTTGAGAAGGAGTTTCATTCTTGTTGCCTGGGCTGGAGTGAAGTGGTGTGATTTGGCCCACTGCAACCTCCAACCCTTGGGTTCAACTGATTCTCCTGTCTCAGCCTCCTGAGTAGCTGGGATTACAGGCATGCACCACCATGCCCAGCTAATTTTTATATTTTTAGTAGAGACATGGTTTCGCCATGTTGTCCAGGCTGGTCTCGTACTCCTGACCTCAGGTGATCTACCTGCCTGGCCTCCCAAAGTACTGGGATTACAGGCATAAGCCACTGAGTCTGGCCTAATTTTTGTATTTTCAGTAGAGAAAGGGTTTCATCATGTTGGACAGGTTGGCTTCAAACTCTTGACCTCAAGTGATCCGCCCTCCTCGGCCTCCCAAGGTATTGGGATTACAGGCATGAGCCACTCGCCCAGTCAATTTTTAATCTATTTTTTACTGATACATAATAATTGTACATATTGATGGAATACATGTGATATTTTGCTTCATGAATGCAATGTGTAATGATTACATCAGAGTACTTAGGATATCAATCACCTCAAACATATATCAATTCTTTGTGTTGGGAACCTTCTGAATCTTCTCTTTTGAAGTGCACAATAAATTATTGTTAACTGTAATCACCCTGATGTGCTATTGAATACTAGAGCTTATTCCTTCTCTCAAACTGTATGTTTGTGTACCCATTAACCAAACTCTCTTCATTTATTTTTATTGCTGTCTAAAAGAACGAAATTAAATTATTTCCAGGGAGAAGCAACAAGGACACAGAAGAATGTCTTATTTTCTTCTGTAAATCAGATCCCCAAACATAAACCATGAAGCGCACTTTAAATATAATCTTCATGTGAATTCAAATGATAATAAATAAAATAATTCAAAGAAATGTGAAATCATGGCAAATGGTTGTGGGAAAATTACTGATTACCGCTGGTCCCAACAGTGAAGACAAGTTCTAACGTTATTGGCCAACTCTGATAAATATAAATCACAACTAATGGATAAAAAGTAGTTGGCAAAACACTTCAGAAAGGTAAACAAAATATGGTAACTCCTATTTAAGAACATAACCATTAGGTTTTGATCCATTAGAAGACTGCTGGGTGTGAATTAGGTGCAGAGAAAAAAGAATATGTAAAAGTTTTTGAAGAAAAAGAAACTACTAGGTGAGACAGCAATTCTGATGTACTTTTTTGTTGTTAATTATGCGTGAAATGCACATAGTTCCAATTTTGGAATGTCTATAAAGGCATAATGTTCTATTCTTAGAGTTTACTATTTCTTTTTCTAATAAAAAAGTTGCCCAAATATAAACCAATTTTTATATCCATTAGTTTACCCATCAAGTTAATTCTAAAATGCATGCATAGCTTTCTTTTTAATGAACTGCCAGAAAATGACTGGTAGAAGTAGGTTTACAGTAGAAATAAAATGGCAGAAGCAAATAAAGGAAACAAATGTGTTCCAGCTCAGGGGTCCCTAACCCCCAGGCAGTAGACCAGTACTGATCATTAGGAACCAGGCCAAACAGAAGGAGGTGCTTGGCAGGCGAGCAAGTATTACCCCCTCAGCTCTGCCTCCTGTGTGATCAGCAGTAGCATTAGATTCTCTTAGGAGCAGGAACCCTCTTGTGAACTGCACATGCAAAGGATCTAGGCTGCACTCCTTATGAGAATCTAATGCCTTCTTCCTTCACCACGGAAAAACTGTCTTCCATGAAACTGACCCCTGGTGCCCAAAAGGTTGGGAACCACTCTTCTAGCTGATTAGGAAGGATCACCAAAGCTGAGTTTTTTTTTAAATGTGGAAGGTGCCTGATATCTAAGCATCTGGAGCTCTGATCTGTTTCCTCTGCTTGTTATCAACTGTTTCAGAGCAGGTCCAGCATTAACATGTTCCCTGCTCACTAAAACAAAACAATACCCCAATCTAAGGTGCACTGAGGACTACGAGTGTCAACAGAAGTCTCAAACAGTGGCAAATGCTTTGATATAGAAACCACTTCATTATCAATTTGTTAATTACCACATCTTTGTATCCTATAACATAACATTTCTCCAGCAGAAGATTATGACACTTTAAACCTAACAACTCAACTGTGGTTGTCAACATATAGAGGTCTTTGCAGAAAAGAAACACAAGATGTGGTTTTATCAAAAATGAATCTTTTCAATGGTGTACATAAAAGCACACATTTTAGATCCATGAAGTTGACAAAAGCTTCTAAGGACCTCAATGCTAATTCAAAGAAAGCCTCTATTTCAGAGAGCACATTCTTGTTCACATACAGCAACAACAGCCAGCAATAAACAGCAAACAGCATGAAGAAATTAGAGGTAAATTGCTTTTAATGCAATTGTTCTTTACAGTTTTGCTCTATTGTGAAAGTTACTTTCAAAAACATTCAAATCCAGTTACGAATACGGAGATCTTAGAAGAAAAAAAAATTAAATTCTAGATAAAGGAATCCACTACCGTCTCATTAAAAACATGACTTGTGAGGGGTAAGATCAAATGGCATTTGCAACTTTGGGTGAGTAGAAAATAGTTCAGCACAATACATAGGTAATTGAGCTGGAGCAGAGCTTAAAATTTTCTGAGGCAAGTAGGTAATAAGCAATATCTTATCATTTGTAGCTACCTCTCTAGCATGGGGTAGGAAGACAATTTTGATGTGTGAGAAGACGCCAGGTCAGGATTCTGGTTTTTTTTGTTTGTCTGTTTTTCTGAGACAGACTCTTGCCCTGTTACCAGGCGCCAGACTAGAGTGCAGTGGTGCAATCTCGGCTCACTGCAAACTCCACCTCCCAGGTTCAAGCAATTCTCCTGCCTCCGCCTCCTGAGTAGCTGGGACTACAGGCATGTGCCACCACGCCCAGCTAATTTTTGAATTTTTTAGTAGAGAGGGGGTTTCACCATGCTGGCCAGGATGGTTTCGATCTCTTGACCTCGTGATCCGCCCACCTCAGCTTCCCAAAGTGCCGGGATTACAGGCGTGAGCCATCGCGCCTGGCCTCTCCATTTACTCACCTGCTATTTATTCCTTGAATCATTGGCTTTTATTTGTCATAACTCCACTGAAACTACTCTCATTAAGACCATCAAGGATCATTATATATTGCACAATGGCCACTTTTCACTTCTCAGTACCTTGTACATGACTTCTAGGTACCACTGACACTTGTTAACTCCTTCCTTCATGAAAACAAACACCTTTTCCCTTAGTGTTCACATTCATACTCTTCTGGGTTTCTTCCTGCCTTCTTAGTTTCACCAGCTTCTATTCTCCCGTCTGTATTTTACATGTGAATGCACCTATCCTCCACCCTTCTCTTTGCTCATTATATATACTCCTCTGTGAGAATTCACCCACTCCCATGGTTTCAATGCTGATGACTCCCAAATGCCTACTTTTAGCTCAGATCTCACTTCAGTATCCACCTGCCCAACTACTTGGACATGAGTTGTGGATATGTACTGCAAACTTAACAAATTCAAAATTTAACTCATTATCTTTAGTGCTTATAATTTGTTCTCTTGTTTGTTTCCTTTCTCAGTGTGATTTCTACCAAGTTGCTTAAGTAAGAATCCTAAGAACCATCACTGGCTCTCTCTATCTGCCTTAATGCTCACATTTCATCACTAAAATCTGTTAATTTTACGTCTTGAATGTCTCTGGGATTCATCTATAATTTCTTCAGCCAATTACAAAAACTCTGGTCTCTTCTCACCTAGATGACCGCAACAGCGCCTGAAATGGTCGGTCACCAATACAGAATCTTAACCCGTTCAATCCATTCCCATAAAGCAACCAGAATGACCTTCCTAACAATAATCTGATAATTTACGTCTCCTATTTTAAATCCTTCAGTGCTTATCACTACCCTCAGGATAAAATCCAAAATGCTTGCCATGGTTTACAAGGCTCTGCACAAGCTATCTGGCTCCTGCCTACCTCTCTAGTCTTTTCTCTATCTACTCCCCTCACTCCCTCTCTCTCCTTGCATCCTACTCTCCAGTCATGACCTACAGTGAGGTCTTGGGCAATTCCATGTTTTCTTACCTATGGGCTTCTGCATATTTTCTGCATGAAACATCCTTCTCTCCCTGTCTTGCTACACTTCTTAACTCCTAATAGTCTTTCAAATTTCATTTTAACTCTTACTTCCTCTGAAAAGTCCTCTTGGCATAGTTCCTGGGATATAACAGGCACTCAATAAATAACTTTTCTTTCCTAATTCTCTTCCTTTAGGTTAATGTCAGATTTTGCATTTTAATTTTACTCAAATTATTTTACTAATAAAATACAAGTGAATAAACTAACATATTTTAAAATGCTTTATTAAAAAGCTCTACCAACAGAAAATTTTGGATGATGTGCTTGTGAACTTTGCTGCTACTGAAGTCCATTGTAAGTATGGCACTTGGAACATTATTCCAAATAAAAATCAACTTTTAAAAAAAAAAAAGACTTGTTTCTTAACCTTTGGAGAACAATTCTCAGGAAAAGTTGCATGGCCATTGAGCTAAGCTACACACCTATTTGAACTTTAAGGAGGCATAAAATATTGAATCATAAACAACCATCAAATACCTGACAGTTTTTGACCAACAGAAATGGTCATCAATTTAACCTGATACCATATAAATGGTATTGAATTAAATTATGTAGAAAAACAGGTAATCAGATCAAGAATTATAAAGATTATGTATATATGCACTTAACATATATACAGGTATCCCATTTATATCTTCTAACAGTCTATAGAAATATAAATTTGCTTAACAACTTTAAGGTTGTCCTACAGTACAGAAGCTAACTTTTTCTGAGTAACTGAATTCCCTTTAAGAATTCAATTAAAGGTATATATTATGAGGCCAGGTGTGGTGGCTCACACCTGTAATCCCACTACTTTGGGAGGCTGAGGCAGGCAGATCACCTGAGGTTGGGAGTCCAAGACTAGGCTGACCAACATGAAGAAACTCCGTCTCTACTAAAAATACAAAATTAGCCAAGCATGGTGGTGGATGCCTGTAATCCCAGCTACTTGGGAGGCTGAGGCAGAATTGCTTGAACCCGGGAGGCAGAGGTAAGCCAAGATCACACCATTGCACTCCAGCCTGGGCAACAAGAGTGACACTCTGTCTCAAAAAAAAAAAAAAGCTATCTATTATGTTACCAAGAAAAACAAAATGTTCATATGTTCATACAAAAAAATTCAAATTTCTGGTAATTTAATTTCTGAGGTCAAAATCCAAATTTAAGAAGCTCTGCAATGGCAGAATTTTTAACTATAAGCCAAAAATCAAATTATGATATTCAATAAAAACTCACTCCCTGGGACAGTACAGGATATTCATATTAGGCACTTTAAGCAACTTTTACTTAGGTCTTGATTTCAATATTAAAAGCAACCAAATGACTATTCAAAGTAAAGCCTGATGGGTCAACATGTTTTCTGATTTTAGCCTAGTTGAAACCATAGGAACAGGAGGGTGTTAGAATAATTTAGAGACTCATTAGTTAAATTACCAGTTTAGAAGCTATTGGAAATATTCCTAATATTTAATGTCATAATAACTTTTAGAAAAATAATTTATCCAATCTAATGTATTTTATTAACAAATCTTGTTGGTACACTCATAGAAATAAACCACATACAGAGCTAACAAGTTATTTTTTGCCTGCAACTGTTGCATCTATTTTAAAACCAGTTTCAGTTTTATTGAACTCACTGGTCACAGTTCCTTAAAATTAACAGAAAGTGATTATTTTGGGGAGTAATTAAATGGAAACATATCCATTCAAAAAAGATACAACTATATAGAACACCAACTTTGAAAATAACTTTAAAATGTTAAAAACTTGATTACTTTTGGCAGAAATTCTATCTTTAAACAGTCTATGGATAAGGAGTTAAACTTTCTTGCCTATTCCATGCCTGCAGTCACCTTTGTCCATGAATGCATTGTCTAACACATAAGCCTCAGTCTATAAGTCCATCATCTCCTAAAATTTCCAACTGCCAGCACAAGCCACTGTAATGATGGCACGATGACTCACATCCTTACCCACACATGCACTTCCATTGTTTATTGTAACACCTCATCATCCACAGCCTCTCATGAGTTATGGTAGATCAGAATGGGGAACAGGGAGGCGGTAGGAACGGTGGGATAGGTCTTAGTGTTTTTTTTAAACTACAAGCTATTGTAAAATCGATTTAGTGGGTTGTGATGAGCCTTTCCATTTGGGGATTTTCTTGGGATGCAGGGAGAGGTTTAAAATAGAATAATAGAATACAATACAATAGGCTGGGCAATGGTGGCTCACGCCTGTAATCTCAGCACTTTGGGAAGCTGAGGTAGGCACATCACTTGAGGTCAGGAGTTTGAGACCAGCTTTGTCAACATGGTGAAACCGTGTCTCTACTACAAATACAAAAATTAGCCAGGCATGGTGGCGCATGCCTTTAGTCCCAGCTACTTGGGAGGCTGAGGCAGGAGAATTGCTTGAACCTGGGAGGTTGCAGCGAGCAGAGATTGTGCCACTGCACTCTAGCCTGGACAACAGAGTAAGACTCCATCTCAAAAAAAAAAAAAAAAAAAACCACACACACACAATACAACAGAACAAAAAACACCAGAGTGCTTCAGTGTAAGGGTAAGTATCTCTTCAGTTATGTATGTACAGAAGCACGTACGTATAGTAATGGTTTTGACATAAAAGCAACCAAAATATAGGTCTTGGTTTAAAAACAATTTTAGACTTTTGGGTTGGAAACCTACATTCTAATCCCAGCACAATCCCATCCCAATACTGGACTTCTTATGTCTTCCTTCTTTCAGGTTCATCTCACATCCACCTCACAATCATTCACTCTACAATTATATGTTATGAATGAAATGGTGTCTTGTAGATGCTGTCTTAAATATCTAAGAAAAAGGTACTCTCCTTAGATAATGCAAAGAAATCCCCACCAGAAACTTTAAAACTTTAAAAATTATTAAATTATTAAAAATTTTAAACTATTGAAACCTTATTAAAAGCTTAAAAATATTCATATTTACCTATTCATGTCCAAAAAACTTATTCCAGTTCTACCCAGGACTTCTCTTCCAGGAACGGTCCATTTGGATTATATTTTGAACTTGTTTTCTAACATTTTATGCTTCTCCAGCTCTCAGATCCCAAATTTCTGGACTGACAACTAGCCACCTCCAGGAACTTCATAAATTATACTGGAGAAAAAAATTTTTCCCTACATATTTAATGTTTTTCAATTGTTTTCCTGGGTTTTTCTGTCTTCAGTGACTTGCCAATGCTATGAGAGTTCCCTTGAAAACATTTAACTTTTCACCTCACCTGTACCTCTTAATTCTCTGTTCTTTTATTCTTAGAAATGAATATTTTATCTTAAAAGATTCCTACAGCATTGACCCAATTTACAATACTTCTCTCTGGCATCTCCAGAACGATCAATTGGCTGAAGCTTACCTTTCAAACTTACCACCCACAAAATTCAGTGAAAGGCACCATGCCCACTAGAATATACTTTCAAAGTTACAAATAAATGTGGCTTAGACTTTGGCCAAATAAAACAATCAGTCGTGAAGGCTTTAAAGAGTTTGCCTTTTAGAATGAAAACTTCAGAAGTCCATCTTTCTTATGATAGCTTTGGAAAATGATCTCTTTGAATATAATGCTCACTTGAAAGACAGCATAATCTTTTTCTGCCCAGTTACTTACTTTCAGAATTGAACTGTACTTTTTAACATTTATAATTTCCTTTAAAACAGCTTAAAATTCAAAACAATTGTGTTATACACAAAAATGTTACAGTGGCTGTGGTGCCTAGAAGTAGTCCATGTGAAAGTACCTTTTAGGTAACACGCTTAATAAGCTGATGGTGATTCTTATCTCCTAGTTGCCAAGTTCAAAATCTATGCAATCATTTTAACTCTTTCTTCTCACACTCACATTTAATATATCATGAAATCTTATTGGTTCTCTTTCAAAATATACCCAGGTTCCAACCAGCTCCATCTCTACTCCATCTCCATCTCTTTCTCTACTGCTGTCACTTGGTTCAGTCTATCATCATCTCTGAAGAGGATTACTCCAAAATCTCTTGTCTGATGTCCCTACTTCTTTTACCTTCCTATGGTTGTTTTCAACAAAATAGCCATTGTGATCCTCTAAAAACCTCAGACAGATCATATCACTGCTCCACTAAAAACCCTGCAAGAGCTCCCTGTTTCACTCAAAGTAAAGCCTAAAGGCTTACAACAGCCTACATTTTCTGGCTCTTTGTGAGCATTCCTACTACTCCCATTTCATTCACTTCACTCCGCTGTGCTGGCCTTCTTCCTGTTCCTCAAACCCACCCAGGCATGAGCCAGTCTCTAGACCTCTGCCTAGAAAGCTTTTCCCTGGGACATCTCCGTGACTAATCTCTCATCTCCTTCATGGACTCAGTGGGGTCCACACTGCCTATCTTAATAATAATCATAACCTTTGCTCCCCCACCAATTCAATCGCCCTTTATCTTCCCCTACTTTTTCTTTTTTCCCTAGCTATTTATCGCCTTCTAACATATTAAATAAAGAATTTATTATGTTGCTTATTGTCTGTTTCTTTCTGCAAGAATGTAAAGTCCCTAAGACCAGGATCTCTGTTTGTTTAGGAAAACAATTTCTATTTATATTATGGTTAGGTAAAAAGATCCCCTGGTACATTCCAGAGGTATAAGAATTAACATCAGTAAATTGCTTTCAAATATTTTAAGACTGCTCTCTCACCTTAATACTACAACTTTCTGGAAAGAGTTTTCAATTTCAAATTGATTTATAAAATTTGTTTAGTTTTATCAGACATGTGACATGGACCAATGTATCCAAGATATTTGGCATATGTGGGATGGGAATGGGCAGATCAAGACTCAAACTTTCCAAGTCCCTTAGAGAAATGAAAGCACTGCCTAAGCAAGCTTTTCTTGCTTTGTCCTAAATAATCTTAAAACAGATGGCAAAAGCTAAATACTAAGTCTGCTTCCATGGAAACCACTATCACAGCAGCCCACTCTAGAGCCCCACCTATGAGATAAATGTTTGTCTTCCTATTGTTATAATCTGAGCCTGCCAACTTTCCATCTAAGTCCCACAAGAAGGTACAGCTACTTTATACCTATCAGCCTGACAAAAATGTCTGGGAGAAACCAATTCATACACAATCTAACCTTAAACATAATCAAACCCTGCAACATATAAAAAAACATTTTACATAATTTGTCATATTAATTTTTTTTTTTTGAGACAGAGTCTCTCTCTGTTGCCTAGGCTGGCATGCAATGGCACAGTCTCAGCTCTGCAACCTCTGTCTCCCAGGTTCAAGCGATTCTCCTCCCTCAGCCTCTGGAGTAGCTGGGATTACAGGCACGCGCCACCATGCCCGGCTACTTTTTTCTATTTTCAGTAGAGACGGGGTTTTACCACGTTGGTCAGGCTAGTCTTGAACTTCTGACCTCGTGATCCACCCGCCTTGGCCAATTTGCCAGGATTACAGGATTACAGGCATGAGCCACCACACCCAACCAATTTGCCATATTATTCTGCATTTATATTTTACCTTTATTATATAAAAACTCATGTGTCTTACTTTAATGTTGCAAGCCTGCTCCATGAGTCTTCTTGCATTTTCCTCTGCCCTGTATCTCTTTGGAAGCTGAACTCTAAAGAACTTTAAAGCGCCTTCAAAATCAGCCTGCAGAAGGTCTTCCTTTGAGGTCTGCAAAATAATTATCAAAAATCATCATTACATCTTAGCCTGCTTTCAGGACAAATACATTGCAAAAACAACTTTATATTTTCCTGAATATACTTTTATAGCTAAGATCTAAATTAGTTCCAAACATTATAAGAAGATATTTCTAACATTTCAATATCTAGACAATATTGCTATAAGCTGAAATAAATCACCATAAATCATAGACGCAATCTAAGAGTGAATTAACAAACTAACATATTGAATTTATATTACCTGAAAATTAGAAAGGTGGTTTTTGGCAAAGCTTGCCAAGCTACAGCTCTGAGAAAATAATAAGGCCATAAAAGGAAAAAAAATTGAACTCTAGGACTCATCCGTGACTTCAGCTCAATGAACATTTTAAGGATATTATTGCAAAGCTGGCTGAAGACACAGAAAATGCAATCAAAATACATCAGAGTTACACAATAAACACCTAATGGGAAGATGGCTTTTCAACTAATGACAGCAGCAGTTCAAGTGAAAAGAATAGGAAATTGATCCCATACCTTGAAGAATGCTATGAAAAAGTAAATGAAACAAACCACCTAACTACTGACTTCTTATGAAAACTATTGTTTACCACATTTAGTTCTCAAAAAATAAAAAACCACTTGGAAATAAATATATCTGTGCACAGAAGAAAAGACTAAAGAGAAAATAAAATGTTTATCTGTATAGTGAAATCATGGGTTACTATTTATTTTTTACTTTTTTTGAGACAGAGTCTCCCTCTGTTGCCCAGGCTGGAGTGCACAGTGCAATCACGGCTCCCTGCAACCTCAACCTCCCAGGCTCAAGTGATCCTCCCACCTCAGCCTCCTGAGTAGATGGGACTATAGGCACATATCACCATGCCCAGCTACTTGCAATTTTTTTTTTTTAATAGAGATAGAGGTCTCATTCTGTTGCCCAAGCTGATAACTCCTGGGCTCAGGCCATCTTCCCACCTCAGCCTCCCAAAGTGCTGGGATTACAGGTGTGGTACAGGTTATTTTTTTCATTATATTTTGTTTTACTTTCTGTATAATGCTTTTGTAATAAGAAAGACAATAAATATTTTAATAAACAGCTATAAAGAACTTTGGCAAACACTGTGATACATATTATAGATTTAGGTAGATGAGTACACAGAAGTAAGCCAAAAAGAAATTAGATGTTTTACAGTTAGTACTTAATAGTCAAAAGCTTCAACAATTAAAAAAAAAAATAAAGCACCCAGAAATCACATAACTATATGCTATGTCAAAATATTACTTTATTTAAACTTAAATTTAAATGTAAAGCTGATTAACTCTAAAGACTGCATTGAAAAAAGTATGCGGGAAGCCAGAGAAATTCCTGCTTGTAACAGGGTCTGAGTTTTTCTCATCACCACCCTGGTGCAAGTCATTATCATGACTAGCAAGACATGTAGTCCAATCCTAGCAACTTCTTGTAATCTAGATGTTAGCTCAAATGTAAGATCTGAGTGAGACCTTCTCTGAGCACTTAAATTCTTCCTCCCAGCCCATTCCCCACCAATTCACTTTCCAGTTTTACGTCTGTTCTCCTTCTTCCCCTCTTTGTATATCTTTTTCACTGCTATATCCACAGCAACAAGAACAATGCCCCAGAATATCAGAGGTATTCAATTAAAATTTTTAACAAAATAAATGAATGAAATCTACTTTCATCTCTCTTTTGCTACCCTTCTCCCCTGCCCTTTAAACAGAAATGTGAAAGAAAAGAACATATTCATATCAGGCAGCTTTATAAGGGTCCACAAATTAGTAATAAAAAAATAGAGCTAGGCTAACAGTGGTAATAAAAAACAAAAAACTCCAGTACATCTCAGATTTCTCTTTCCTCATAAATATATAGATGTAATGGCAATAGGTGGTGGAGAGAATGCTTAGCATGCTCTCAACTCACCTTAACTTAGTTGGAAAAGGCAGTTACTGGAAACAACTTCAGTCTGAAAGAGAGCCTCTCTAACTAAAATATCAACTGCTGAATTATGGGGGAAAGCATCCAGCTACCAATTCTATCAAACATACCACACATCTCTAGACTTCCTTTTTTGCATATAATACCAGTTCTGATGATTGGCTCTGTGGTAATGGTTTGGATAATTCCAGACAAACTGTTTCCAAGGTTTGTAGAGAAACAGGATTAACCCTTTCTTCACTACTGAAAGTCCTCTGAAGGCACCTCTTTTATCTTCAGTACAATTAACCTCTATTTACCTGGAAACAGAGGCCCCAAAATGGTGATGGGCAATCTCTTCCCTGCAGGCAGTAGCACAGTTATCTAATTTGCTAATATTGCCAAGACCTAATTTCAAATCCAGCCTTTTAGCACATACAAAAGCAGATAGATTGGGATCAAGAATGAGGAATCCTACATGCTTACACACTGGATCTCTGGTCAGGCAGGGATGGCCATGCAGGCAGAGATACTGCTTGGGAGAGGTAGATAGTCTCAGGGAGGGTACAGCAATGGGGTTCCCACCAGGGTGGGGCTGAAGACCAGTCAGGTTGAATCTCTGGAAACCAGAAGCCAGAGTTCCCTGTGACTGTCCTTTCCTAGACACTGTTGGTATTGATATTGCTGCAAATCACATGGCTTTCCCAGCTGAGTTAAGCTCAAGAAGAGAGGAGATCTCGCAACTACGGGGTAGGGAAGCTCAAGTATACTAAGGTGTGAAAACTGCATCTTACTCAATTCTTTAACCTTGGCCTCTGAAGTACTTGACACATTAAAGGTACTCAAGATTGCAAAGGACGGAATAAATTCATTTTAATTTCAACTTTGGCAATCTCGTAGTGCTACATAAGTTTTCCTATTTTAAAAATGGGAATATCTTCAGTCACAAGTATTTGAGAATGAGGCCAGGCATGGTGGCTCACACCTGTAATCCCAGCACTTTGGGGTCAGGGGTTCAGGACCAGCCTGATCAACATGGTGAAACTCCGTTTCTACTAAAAATATTTTTAAAAATTAGTCGGGCATGGTGGCACATGCCTGTAATCCCAGCTACTTGGGAGGCCAAGGCAGGAGAATCATTTGAATCCAAGATGTGGAGGTTGCAGTGAGCCAAGATTGCATCACTGCATTTCAGCCAGGCTAACAAGAGTGAAACTCTGTCTCAAAACAAAACAAAAACAAAAACAAGTATCTGAGAATGAAATAATTTAAGGCATATGAAAGCATGTTTGAACTCCAAAAGAAATATAAGGGGTGATAGTATGTCTGTGTGTTGTTCAAATATGCTCAAAAATAGGTATCTTAGCGGCTAAAAGCAGTACCTTGTTCTGACTTTTTTTTTTTTTCAGAGACAGGGCCTTGATTTGTTGACCAGGGCTGAAATGCGATGGTGAAATCATAGCTCACTGCAGCCTTGAACTCCAGGGCTCAAGAGACCCTCCCACCTTAGACTCCTGAGTAGCTAGGACTACATGCGTGTGCCACCATGCCAACTATGTTTTACGATTTTTTTTTTTTTGGTAGAGATGGGGGTCTCACTATGTTACACAGCTGGTCTCAAACTCTTGGCCTTACGCAGTCCTCCCACCCAGGCCTCCCAAAGTGTTGGAATTACAGATGTGAACCATTGTGCCTGGACTCACTGACATTTTTAATTCCATAAAATGGGCAGTCCAAATTGGAAGAACTTATATTCTTATGGGCTGCAATACAGCTAGTTTCATTGTGAAGGAAAACAAAAATGCCAGTAAGCAAAAAACACATAAACAAAAATCTTGCTTGCCAGTATTCTAAAAGACAACCTGTAGTTAGTCCTACTTTGATTCCAATGGGTTTTTCCTCCAACTTTCTATCTTCAAGAGACTTCCATAATCATTAAGTATCACCTCAAATGCCTTTGTAATGCCATAAGCAGATTATAAGTTTACAGAGATAACTCTCCATTTTCTGACAACTGTATCTAAGAGGTTTTTCCCTCTACAATCAAGGTAGAGGCTCTTCTTGTTCTGCAAAGATTTGGATGTTTCACCAAGAACTTATCAAAAGTTTTTTTGTTGTTGTTTGTTTTTTTTAAGAATACCTTTTTGGGCTGGGCAAGGTGGGTTCACGCCTGCAATCCTAGCTCTTTGGGAAGCCAAGGCAGATAGATCACTTGAGGCCAGGAGTTCGAGATCAGCCTGGCCAACATGGTGAAACTTGTGTCTACTAAAAATACAAAAAATTAGACGGGTGTAGTGGCACACGCCTGTAGTCCCAGCTACTCAGGAGGCTGAGGCAGGTGAATTGCTTGAATCCAGGAGGCGGAGGTCGCCATAAGCCGGACCATGCCACTGCATTCTAGCCTGGCCCACAGAGCAAGACTCCATCTCAAAAAAAAAAAAAAAAAAGAATACTTTTTTGATCATAATTCATAAATTCGTACATGTATATGTGTATGTCTACATAGTGGGGTCATAAATTTTTTCTTGATTATATACTCATGGCCCAAAAGAAAAATTTTTAAAAAGCCCCATATAAGGTCTGACTACTGAGATAAATGTAATTAATATTTTATTATATTACTTATAGTCTTTTCCTCTATCATTACATACTTATTTTACACATATTTAACAAAATCTGAATCATCCTGTACATATTATTTTGTTAAATATATATGCTTTACTGGCTGGGCACGGTGCTGATGCCTGTAATCCCAGTACTTTGGGAGGCCGAGGCAGGCGGATCATTTTGAGGTCAGGAGTTCCAGACCAGCCTCGTCAACATGGTGAAACCGTGTATCTACTAAAAATGCAAAAATTAGCCAGGTGTAGTGGTGAGTGCCTATAATCCCAGCTACTCTGGAGGCTGAGGCAGGAGGATTGCTTGAACCCAGGAGGCAGAGGTTACAGTGAGTTGATATTGCATCACTGCACTCCAGCCTGGGCGAGAGAGTGAGACCCTGTCTCAAAATAAATAAATAAATAAGCTTTACGAATGCCAAGCATTAATGTAATGTTATTAGTCTAAAATATAAGTAGCAGTGCTGTTTATGAAAATAAAACATGGCTCCAACCAGGGCTCCAGGATCAGTTCTCACCATCCTGGTACTACTACTACTAGTTATTGTTATTATTGTTGTTACTTTTTTAGAGACAGGGTCTTGCTCTGTCACCCAGGCCAGAGTGTGGTAGCACAATCATAGTTCACTAGAGCCTCAAACCCCTGGGCTTAAGCAATCCTCTTGCCTTAGCCTTCCTGGAAGCTTGGACTACAGGCATGCACCACCACACCTGGCAAATTGGTTTTAGAGATGGGGTCTTGCTATGTTGCCCAGACTGTTTTTTAACTCCTGGCCTTGAGCCATTCTCCTGCCTCAGCCTCCCTAGTAGCTAAGATTACAGGAGTGAGCTACCACGCCTGCATCCTCACTAATTATTAATGAGCTGGCTATGTAGATAATTAGTGCTTATAATTAAGTTTATAATTGTATGAATTCTAAACCCTTACCCTGACAACGAAGAGGCTTAACACATGATCTTGTGATGGTAAGACCTGTGCTTTAAAAATGTACTCCTAAAAGGCAGACTAACACCCTGAAAACCAAACCAAGTATCCAAAATAGGTTGTACTGGCTTCTGGTCTATAATTCTACATCTGTGCTCACTGTACAAAATCCCGTCGGGCTAGAAAAACTAATTTAAACTGGAAAGGCTGTGTTCTTCAACTGGGAAATTCTCAGAGCTTTTCTATATTGCTTTCAGGACAATAGTGAAGGAAGAGTAAAATAATGAAAATGCAACTCCTTTCCCAACATTAGTTAAGTAATGTTAGCCAGAAGATAGTACGGATAGGATTCAGACAATTTGAATAAGCAAAGGCACATTTTCTTCCCTTGGAAAATAAAGGAAATAATTCTACCAGCTTTTAAACAAGAACTAATCGTCCAGGCGCAGTGGCTCGCACTTATAATCCCCGCACGTTGAGAAGGCAAGGCGGGTGGATCACTTGAGGTCAGGAATTCAAGACTAGCCTGACCACCATGGTGAAACCCTGTTTCTACTAGAATACAAGAATTAGCTGGGTGTGGTGGTACATGTCTGTAGTCCTAGCTACTTGGGAGGCTGAGGCAGGAGAACTGCATGAACCCAGAAGGTGGAGGCTGCAGTAAGCTGAGATCACACCGCTGCACTCCAGCCTGGGCAACAGAGTGAGACTTTGTCTCCCCCCGAAAAAATAAATAAATAAAATAAGAACCAATAAAGGATAACTTTTTGAAGTTAGTGATTCTCCTAAACAACCATCTTTTGCTCACTGAGCTTTCTGACAAATCCTTTCAAATAATAATATGAACTGCATTTACCAATTACATTTTAAAAGTGACATTATTTCTTTATTTGAATAGAATTATATAAAAAGATAAAAGCAAAGTCATTTAAACCAGTCCTACTTCTTTTTCCTTTCAAGTAGGTAGGAAGAAATATCCAGAGGGAAAGGTAAGTAGGATGTTAACATAAGTATCCTTTGCACTTACCCCAGTAATATGAATTAAGCAAATTGCCTGGCACATAATAGATACCGACACAAATTTGTTCCATGAATTTATTAAGGCTCCACTTCAAGCATATCCAGTATTCAAAAGTCAAGATGTATACAAAGGAAATTACGGAATAGATTTAGGACTTATTTTGAGGGAAAAATTGATTTTTAGATTTTTGGGGGGTATTAGAAGTATACATAGAAACTTCTGCATTTGGGTTTTTAAATTCTGTTATAAATTGTAATCTCTTTAATGAGCAATCCTTGCAGCTGTTAACAACAGAGGTAAAAAAGGGAAGACATATTCTCCTCTGCTCTTTTATCTTTCCTTAAAATCAATGTTTTAAGAAAGTCTACAAATTTAAAAACAAACAAGATTAGGATGCAATTTATCAGTATAAGAAATTTGATCAAAATGAAACCTTAAAATGGCTACTAAAAGGGACAGCTAAATCATTTGCCTATGTATAATCAACTCTCCTTCGATTCACTGTGGAAAATGAGTAGCTGTATTCAAACTCTAGCTGACATTAATTTTAATATATAATGATCTGATAACTTCTTATGTCATATAGCAGCAAAAATTAAAACTCCAGAGGGAGGCTGGGCACGGTAGCTCACACCTATAATACCAGCACTTTGGAAGGCAAAGCTGGAGAGATTGCTTGAGCTCAGGAGTTTGAGACCAGCCTTGGCAACATGGTGAAACCTCATCTGTACAAAAAATACAAAAATTAGCCAGGCATGGTGGTGGGCACCTGTAGTCCCAGCTACTCAGGAGGCTGAGGTGGAAGGATTGCTTGAACCTGGGAGGCAGAGGTTGCAATGAGCCAAAATCACACCACTGCACTCCAGTCTGGGTGTCTGAGACCCTGTCTCAAAAAATATATATATGTGGGGGAGGGGTGGGAAAGGGGAGATTTTGTACATGCGCAAAGTCAGTTTCTCCTCCTTCTCCAAATATGACACATTTACAGAGTATGGACTCTGGCCACACTGCTGATACCATTTTGAATGTGTTTTTCCCACTGAAAAATTCAGTGCAAGAGTATCACATTTTAAGGTGGGGTTTTTTTTTGTTGTTTTTTTCTTTTTTGAGACAGAATCTCGTTCTGTCACCCAGGCTGGAGTGCAGTGGTACGATCTTGGCTTACTGTAACTTCTGCCTCCTGGGTTCAAGTGATTCTTCTGATTCGGCCTCCCAGAGTATCTGGGGCTACAGGCACCTGCTACCACGCATGGCTAATTTTTAGTAGAGATGGGTTTTTGCCATGTTGGCCAGTCTGGTCTCGAACTCCTGACCTCAGGTGATCCACCCACCTCAGCCTCCCAATGTGCTGGAATCCCAATCAGTGGTGGCTCACGCCTGCCCTGATTTTTTTTTTTTTTTCCTGAAAGAGGCAGGGTGGGTGGAAATAATTCCACCGTTTGAGTATTAGCTCCAGATGCTTCTATTCCAAACTTCTCACTATTCTTGGATGATAAATATTTCTTTAAGGGCCTCTAATAAGCAGCAGATTCTAGGTTTGATTCTTCTAGGGAACTATCTGAAAAAAAAATTCTAAATGTAGTTTTCTTTCTTATCTTCACTGTTTTTACCCTAAATGGCTTGTTTTTCCTTTAGTTATGGTATCTAACAGAATTTTTATTCAGCTAAAAATTTCTGGAGGTCTGAGAATCATTTGGAAGCATAGGCTTAGGAAAGGTAAATACCACTTAGCTGATGTCTGGAATACCTGCATCTCCTGTTTCAGTATTTTAATTTCGCAAAAGAAAAACATGTTTGGTGAATCTACCCATAGAATTTAGGCCTTGTGGTAATATCTAAAATGACGTGCTTGTACCTGATTTATTAAAGGGGAACTGTCCTTTACTGAGTGTACTTTGAAGGGTAATAAGCAAAAATTCCAAATGTGCATCCTCTATTCAATCAGTAACCTTCTTCCAACTGAAGGTTATAGAAGCCTAGAGTTCTAGTAGTTTGATGATGCCTCTGTGAATCAGGGATCAATAAATAATAAGGCTCAGAGCCCAAATCCACAACACTGTCTTGGTAAATCTTCATTTATTTAATTGTTTAAAAAATGACTTGTTTTATAATAAAAATATTATGGTGATCTTAAAAGTAAAATAAAGTACTTGTATGTGTTTAACCCACAAGCATTAGTGTTTATAACATGACTAAAAAGATAAAGAAACATTTTAAACTTTGGTACTTCTTCTTGACTAGAAATGAAAAGATTGCAATACTGCATGTGGCAGGATTCCTCTTAGGACAGCCCTGTGCAGATCAATCACTGATCGCACATCAGTAGCCAGTTCAATAACACAGGGCTGAACAACTTCCCCCAGTACACATGCTAAACTTTGAGAAGTAACTCACTGAATAGCAGATCCCAACTCACAGCCATATTGTTAATTAAAGAACCTGTAATTTCCCGAAATGTAGAGTACCCTGGTATTACTAATAATTTTTCAAGTTCAACTGTGTAAAACAAAGCCAGAGATTCCCAAATGGCCCCACAGATAAATCAGCATATGCTTTTCACACCTAATACAAGTGGCATTATTACTTAGGCTGTAATTGTTAGAGCCTAAGTAAGGTCTCAAGACCACCTGAGAGATGCCTAATTTGGCAACCAAACAAACTTGCTACAATTGCAACACACAGATACACATGCCCTCCAAAGATCTCAAGCTTGAGAACCCAACTCCCTGTGGATTTTATTGCTGATTAATTTTTTCAGACTAGAGGCCGTTTAAATTCATCCCAATGCAGAGTTGAATATGCAAAATATTATTAATGACGTCTTCCTTAATTATGTTTTCCTTCAAAACACTGAAAATGTAAATGCCAAAGAGAGGTGGTACCAAATTACTGGAAAGTTACCAGTGGAAGCCTTTGAGTCACAAAGTTGAGTAATCTTCAGGATGCATAAATATATTGGACCAAGACTGATTCTTCAGAGATGTAAATAATTTTTTAAAATATAGTTTAGTATTTATCAAAACTCCTGAAATAAAATGCTTCTTATTTCACTTAAAAAAGACCAAAAAAACAAAAAAAACAAAAAACTCCTTTCTAATAGAATCATAAATCCTTAGTTTTCTCCTTTATTAAGAAAAAGATGGTGTTCAGGGAAACAATGACCTCACCTGGACATTAAAAAAACAAGTTTTCAGCTCTATTTATTTCTTCTTTAAATGACAAAGGAACTATATTTCTCAAAAATAATCCCCCTATAATTGTATGTTAGTCACTGCATCAAACTTTGTTTTGCAATGGCAAATAGACTTTCCTTAGGATGGGATATTTCTTACGTACATGGCTACCTAACATGTCTGTTATGATTGCACAGAAGAGATTATATTTGCATGTAAATACATACATGAAGACTGATCTAGTAATTGTAAAGATAAGTATAAATAGAGATGAACTATAGTGAAGGGAGCTCTGTGAGAGAAAAGAGTTAAATTCAGTCACATAAATAGTGTATTGAAAAGACTTGAATAGAGAGAACCATAATGAGGAAACAGTCTAAAATGGTACTAAACTCCATTCTATAAAGTAGTCAAGGCTAAATTATTCTTATTCCATTACCACATAATGGTATAGGACTACTATAAACCAATTACCTTACAGAATAGTTGCTAGGTATAGTTCTCAAGCCTGCAACAGCGATTGTGGGTATTTAATTTTAACCCTTAGAAGGAAATGAGGAAGGGTGATTTCTTTCTTATTCAGGAAATCAAATAACAAGCAAGTCAGACTTCCCAGATTTACAGCACAGAAGCCAGCAGCTTTAAGCTGTTTCACAGATACACAGTTCAATCATTGTAGAAGAGAAACCTATAATTTCCTACCAAAGTATTTTTACGTGGTAAAATTCTCTACCAGAAAAACAAAACAAAACAACAATCAAATTGGCAATCAAATGGGGAGGTTAGAGAGCAAACCACACGCAGTCTAGATAAGTTGCTATGTCTGTTGTAAAATTTAACCCTTTGGGAGATATAAATAACAGAATGCCTCCATCAAACACTTGGGTATTCTGCTTCACTGCTGAGCTTAGCCAGTCAGAAAACCATTTTTTTTGCTGCCACAGAGATAATGCCACTAATGTGACCCTGGGCTCGGAGAAAAGAGCCATGATCTCCTCTAACCAATTAAGGAGTGGCGTGGACTAGGCTCCAAATGAGCTACACAGCAGTGGCCACTCAGCACTTCCTTCTCGGCAGAAAGGGGAGAAGGAGAAGAAAACCAGAGACCACAAGCCTCTTTCAGAGACACAAGGAATTTTCACAGAGGACAGCAGATTCCCTGCAAATGAAGTTCAATGAAAAACAATCTCACCGCCAGAAGCCGAGGCACAAACAGACGATGCCCCATCCCCAGAAGTTCCAGCACTCGACACGCATACTCATTCACCAGCTTGCTCCTCTCGTCGTGCATGTCCTGGGACTTTTTGACAGGAGGTGTGAGCTTAGCAGCTGGGGCTGGGCAGGGCACCCCTTCTTCCATGAGCACTAAGTAGGTATCCAGAATGAGAAAGATGGATCTCTCATCCACAATTTTAAGAACTGCGGTGGGAGGGGAGCCAGGTTTAGGTCTCCCTGGGAGGACGTACAAGCCAGTCTGTGGTGAGAATTGTCAGCTAATGTCTCCACAAGAAAAACATTTTGGCTAAATTATCCACTGCGAGAACCCCAAAGTAGGCTGGAAAATGAAAATGAAATCAAGTACTGATCTAAATAAAAAAACGGCAGAAGCAATCGAATGCGAGAAAATGGCCAGGAGTGATGCAGGAGAGTTCAGATACATGTGTAAAAACGGACAAGCTGCTTAGAAGGGTCTAGCATGTGAGAATGTGTGAGTGTGTGTATGTGTGTGCGAGAAAGGGTGTGTGTGTGTGTGTGTGTCTGTGTGTGAGAAGACAGCAGCAGCAGTAGCCAGGAAGCCAGGGCAGTTGTGAAGCTGCAAGGAGAAAAGGATGAGCTCATTGCAATCCTCGATTCGTGACAAGCAGCGCTGTTGTTGCTGCTGCTGCTGCTACTGCTGCTGCTGCTGCCTCTCGCTGTGAATCAGTAATGAAGGGGTAGGAAAGGAAGGGGAGGGGAGGGAAGAGGAGGAGGTAGGTGAATGAGCATGCAGAGTGTGTCTCAGGGGAGAATGCTGTAATAAGAAGCCAATGGCGAGCCATTGGACAGATGCGCTTCCCCCTCCCAGTCTACCTTCAATCAGTGTCAGTCTGACAGCTTATGCTGTTGAATACTAAAGCAACAGAGAGATGAACTTGCTTTTCCTAACATGTGATGCTCACAGAAAAAAAATCAGACAGCCAGTTATCTGAAAGGCTGACCTTTATTCACTCTTGCTTTCTAACAACAAGAACAGATCTCATACTTGTATTTAAAATGGGATGTTCCCATCCTTATTAGATGACTGAAACTGCTATGGAAGAGAGGTATTAGGGTAAAATGATAGAGTATGAACAGAAGGGTCAAAGACCAAGCATCCAAGAAATGACACACCCTCAAGTTGAAGTGTTTATGCAATAATAATGACTTTTTTGCAATGCAAATTCAAGAAGTATTTCAGGATGCTGGGAAGGCTGGCCACAATTAAAAGAAAGATTTTTATAAACATGCAATACGATTAAGTCATAAAACCTACAACATAATATTAAGAGTATACATTTAAACAACTATTAAAGTTGAGATTCTCAAAGCAAAAATAACTTTTGTATGCCACAGACCTTGATAAACACTCAGCTAATAGTTGAAAACATTGTTCTGATAATCTCTGGTCAAATTAATCCTTCCCTGGTAATAATATAAAAATTACCCATAGTTCAAAATTTTACAATCTTAATGCGAATGTGTTATATTATTTGATATGAATAATCAGTTGTAGCCAAATGAAGGCAAAATGACAAGATCACTGTAGGGACAGTCTCTTAACCCTATCCTAACAATTAACTAATCCATATTCAGCACCTTGATTCTGCAGTTCTGTAGCTGGTCAGTTAAGTACGAGGCCAGTTTCTCCACACAAATTACAGTATGGTTCAAACAGAAACAGGGCTAAGAGAGCCAGCGCATGTATTTTGTGAGTCTTAGTTTTCTACTCTGACAAGAGTTACACATCTACAAATAACCAAATAGAAACATATTTATTGATGTATGCTTGTAGGCCTAGTTAAATAAATAGATTAATTAGAAAATGAACTTAAAAAAAAAGAAAATAAGCTTAAAGAAATAGGAAGGGAAATTCTGCCTCCTTTAACAATACATTATTTGTTGCGTTTTCCAAAATCTCAGAAAAACAAACCTTTTAAAAAATTTAACATTTAAAATATTACTTAACAAGTTATTTTAAATGAAATATTTTTATGTTGCTGTCAAGCCTTTTATTTCTTCCAAAAATGATTTTTTAATAAACTATATAAAGTAGAGCTAGGCACAGTAGCACGTGCCTGTAATCCTAGCTACTCAGGTGGCTGAGGTGGGAGGATCCTTTGAGCTCAGGAGTTCCAGGCTGCAGTGTGCTACAGTCCGGCCTGTGAACAGCCACTAAACTCCAGCCTGGGCAACATAGTGGAACCCCATCTCTAAAAACAAAAATAAAAAACCACACAAAGTAAAGATTTTAATGTAAAATGATAATGAGCAGAGAATATTACATATATACAAATAAATTTCAGGTCCCTGAAGTTTTGGAATAAATGTTTGAGGTGCTGCCTAGAATGGGGATAGGTTCAGCTGGAAGAGAGAGACCATAAGAGGGAAGAGGTTCGGGGCCTTTCATACTCTATCCCTAACACACACCACACACACACATCCACACACACACATGCACCCACACACACAGAGCCCCTCACACCCCCCACACACATTCCCCATACCTCTCTACACACCCACACCCCCACTACACAACACACACACACTCCACATACACACACACACACCACACACATACCCACAGACACACCACACACACCCCCACCCCCTACACACACATCTCACACACCACACACACACACACACACACAAACACAATACACACTATACATACACACACATCAGACACACATACACACCCTCCACACACACACCCCTCAGCTCCATTTTCACCTTGTGTACATACTTGTATTCAGCATTAAATTTTGTTTGATAGGACTGTGCTACTGCTATGTACAGCACTGCCATAGACATTTCACATTTGAGAACAAGGAAACATTCTGAATTGCTCTTAAATGTGAATGAAGAATTCAGTGACTTCTTAGCTTATGGAATTCTTCTCTGGTTGACTTTTTAAAGGGTAGGGAAGATGTTTCCACTCAACTAACTTGGTCTCAAAAAATACTAGCAGAAACATTTTTTCTTATATAAACCAGAAACAGAATTTGCCCAAAAACATTCCAGTAAAAATAAGTAAAAATTAATCAAATGATTTTGGAACTGTCTGGTTTGGCTCTGATGCTCACAAAAAGAAATTAAAACTATACATATTATGTACTAAATGTAATAATTAAAATGATATCTTAATGAGCAAACCAAGTTCCACTGAAAACATTTAGGTACATTTAACAAAATGCCGTGTACAAAGCACTGCAAGTGGTCACGTATTTCAGTTTCCCCATCAAAAATCCCTCATGCTTCCATTATGCTTCCCCTCAAAAATCCTTGCATTCAAAATTTCTATCATTTCTGCCCTGGTCCCATTTTCAGGTTATTCTTTCAAAATAGGACTTTCATCAGGATCAAGTAAAATGATTCTTCTAGAACACTACTTGGTGAAATGAAAAAAGATTCCAGGGATTTTTGAAGCCCTAAAAGAGTCACTCATTGCAGTGAGCTTTTACTCCTCTTCCTCTTCAAATTCCAAATAATTTTTTTATTGTTGTTGAGATTCAGTAATAAATCACAGAACCATCACTAGAACACTCTTCTTTTGAAATGGGGTCTTGCTATGTTGCCCAGACTGATCTTGAACTCCTGAGCTCAAGGGATTTCCTACCTCAGCGTACTGAGTACGTGAGATTATAGGCATGTACCCAACAGAACACTTTACAGAAAAAAATTTTTGAGTTATAAAGTAGTCCATAAAATGGAATAATAGAAAACAAACTCCTCTGATTTAACCAGTTAATAATACATGATTTCTCTCATTTCTTTTAGATGAATCCCTATAGAGGAGAAAAACGTATTCCCTCTATCCTGCTAGGTTCTCTAACTGAGGCCCTGCAAATAAGTCTGAGAAAACAGAGGTTAGCAAGAGAAATATAAACAGAACTTTATTAACACATGCAGTATGCATACACATGGGAGAAACTCAATGATGAGTAACTCAAAGGAGTGATTAGAACTTGGGGCTGAGGCCAAGCGCAGTAGCTCACACCTATAATCCCAGCACTTTGGGAAGCCAAGGCAGGCAGATGGCTTGAGCCCAGGAGTTCAGATCAGCCAGTGCAATATGGCAAAACCTCATCTCAACAATAATAATAATAATTAGGCATGGTGGCACACACCTGTAGTCTCAGCTATCCAGGAGGCTGAAGTGGGAGGATCACTTGAGCCTGAAAGGCTGAGGCTGCAGTGAGCCACTACTGTGTCACTTCACTCCAGCCTACGTGACAGAGCAAGACCCTATTTCAAAAAGACAAAAATTTGGGACTTGGGGCTTATTAGCATGTTAGGAAGAAACAATAATTCTGTAAAGAAGTGACAAGACAAAGGAAAAGGACTTTTAGCTTGTAGGGTGACAAACTGTAGGAAGGCAAATATATGGGGAAATTAATGACAGATAAAGACTAGTCAACAAGGTTTGTTTGTATAGACTCTTTCTTGGTGCCATCTCAACTCCAGTTATAACATTGCTATCCCTTTCCTGGTATGGAAAGTGGGTGGGGAGGCACCTTCACAAGAGGAATTTATGTTTGACTTTCAGGCACATGGGGGATGGCAGAGAGCTCATCCTGTGTCTGCTTCTTCTCAATCGCCTTTACCTCAAAATAATCCTTATGCCAGAGTGATACACTGGGGATGACATACTCTGAATCCTTTCACACCCAGTGAGAGAGAGTAAGGGAGAAAACCAGCTGATGGTCCCAAAGCCATGGTCTAATGACTAGAAGCATCATTCTCAGGAGTGCTGGAAGCAGGTGGTCAGTGCTGCAGTCCCAGTTAGAGCCTTGCACTTGAGAACGCTCTTCCTGAACCACTGCACTGTGTCATGGTTGCCAGACACATACAGATTTCCATTGTAAAATGAAAAGCACATTTGACTTAATTCATGGACCTATAGTTAAGAACACTGAATGTAACAAAACATGCTAAGTAGTGATTTCAGTGGTTACAAAGATGAAAAAGGAAACACTTTCTGACCTGCAGGAGCTTAAAAATCAGGGAGTATCCAAATACAAAGATAAAGCAGGGCATGATGGACACTATAAAAGGAGTGACACACTGTGTGCTATGAGGTAGGCATGCCTTTGTTGTCCACAGTAGATGCAGACAGAAGTTGGTTTATACTAGTGGATCAGTCTAGACACAAATCCCAAGAGTAATGAGAATTAAATATATCTCTAAGAGTAAAACAGGGCATTGCTTATTATATCATCTTTTAGTCACATTTACTAGCTGTATGACATAAATATGTTACTTAGCCCTCTGAGCTTCTGTATGGCAACATCACTAGTGGTTTATACTAGTGGGATCAGCCTAGACGCAAATCCAAGAGTAATGAGAATTAAATATATCTATAAGAGCAAAACAGGGCATTGCTTATTACATCATCTTTTAGCAGTATGACATGAGTAAGCTACTTAGTCCTCTGAGCTTCTGTATGGCAACATCCACGTAGCTGGCAAAGCTGCTCTGAAAATTTAATAAATTAATGCATACAAAGGAATCTCTCCTAGTGCCTAGCACACGATAGGTGCTCAATAACTAGTAGTTTTTTTCATTCTTTCCAAGGAGTCATGTGGAAGAGGAGAAAACGTGTAAAAAAAATAACATTGTGTTTCTCTGGGTTAGGGTTTAGAAAGACAAAAAGAACTCTGGATGTATTAACAATAGAAAGAGAGTTAATCAAACACTGAAAAGACATTCGGGTCAGATCACTTGCCTCTTTGGTTCACTAAGACACAGACACATCAGTAAGTAGCAAAGGATCCATGCCCTTCTTGACTAGGAGAGCAAAATCCAATTCTCTAGCTATTCTTTGCCTGATAGACTATTTTAAAAAAGATGAACCGTCAACAGTTTTTCAAGTTCCTAAGCCCCAGCAAACAGGTCAAAATACAGATGACAGTGAGTAGCAGTGCCATTGTGGTACTGTCAAATCTGGCACAAATCGCATCTTTGTTTCATTCAAGTCTTGATTCTGGGCTGAGCACAGTGGCTCATGCCCGTAATCCCAGCACTTTGGGAGGCCGGATTGCTTGATGTCAGGGGTTCGAGACCAGCCTGGCCAACATAGCGAAAACCCGTCTCTACCAAAAATACAAAAATTAGCTGGGCGTGGTGGCGCATGCCTGTAACCCCAGTTACTTGAGAGGCTGAGGCAGGAGAATCGCTGAAACTGGGAAGCAGAGGTTGCAATAAGACGAAATCATGCCACTGCACTCCAGCCTGGATGACAGAGTGAAAATCCGTCTCAAAAAAAATAGTCTTGATTTTGCTCAACACTGTACTACATGCTTCTAGATATAGAAAGACAGACCAGATGCTGCTTTCTAACTTTATGGATTAATCCATCTACTTGAAGAAAAGCTAAAATGAAAGGAAATGAGACTGAGTTTACAAGTTCTATCACAGGGAAACGAGTCTCATTATTTTATAGTTGGAACTCAAACATCGAAGAATTAGAGTACAATATAAAAGATACTGTACAGTTACTAGACATTTTGGTGGGTGGTTGAGGTCACATGTTTATACTATAAATAGTGTAGACTTACCTAGTTTTTTTTTTGTTTGTTTGTTTGTTTTGAGACAAAATCTTGCTCTGTCACCAGGATGGAGTACAGTAGCCCATTCTTGGTTCACTGCAACTTCTGTCTCCCGGGTTCAAGCGATTCTCCTACCTCAGCCTCCAGAGTAGCTGGGACTATAGGTGCACACCACCACACCCAGCTAATTTTTGTATTTTTAGTAGAGACAGGGTTTCGCCATGTTGGCCAGGATGGTCTCCATCTCTTGACCTCATGATTCACCCGCCTCAGGCTCCCAAGTGCTTGGATTACAGGTATGAGCCACCGTGCCTGGCCTACTTACCTAGTTTTTTAGGCATGCTCTAACCTCTTGTAAAATTTAAGGCATAACTGTTAAAGGAGGTTTTTTACTTTTAAATCGAAGAGAGAACTTTCCCCTACGGAAAGCAAATATTGTAATGCCTTTATTAATGTAAGAATGTCTTATGGTCTGTAGAGAATTAGAAAGCAAATATTGTAATGCCTTTATTAATGTAAGAATGTCTTACGGTCTGTAGAGAATTAGTCATTTTGTTTCTACTTCATTTTATTTTTTTTTGAGACAGAGTTTCGCTCTTGTTGCCCAGGCTAGAGTGTAGCGGCACCATGTTGGCTCACTGCAACCTCTGCCTCCTGGGTTCAAGGGATTTTCCGGCCTCAGCCTCCCAAGTAGCTAGGATTATAGGTACCCACCACCACACCCAGCTAATTTTGTACTTTTAGTAGAGACGGGGTTTCACCATGCTGGTCTCAAACTCCTGACCTCAGGTGATCCACCAGCCTTGGCCTCCCAAAGTGCTGGGATTACAGGCGTGAGCCACCATGCTGGCCTGTTTCTACTTCTGTATCACTATTGATATGTAGCTCAACAGGCTGCTTATTTTATTACTGGACATTTAGGAAAGGACTATGCTGTACATAGTAAGCCAGACATCTGAAACTTCTGGTAATCAGGCTCAGTTATATATAAATATTTTTAATTGCTTTATTGAGTATGGCTGACATACAGAAAGCTGTATATATTTTATGTGTACAATTGATGTACTTTGACATAAGTATATACTTATGAAACCATTATCACTATCAGTGCCATGAACTTATCCATCGTCTCTAAAAATTTCCTCCTATTCCCTTTGTTTTTTCTCCCCTTTGTGGTTAGAGCACTTACTATAAGAACCAACTCAGTTAAATATTTTATAACAACACAGACTAAGTCTACTTCTTTTCTTTCCATGTGACATAAATTAAAATATTCAAAAGCAGTCTTAATTTTCTTTTCTCTAAGTTAATCATCCCTGCTGCTAACTGGGTCTCCTATGAGCTGGTTTCTGGAACATTCTAGACTATTCACAATCACGCTTGTTCTTCAAGAACACACTTTGGACAGCATCTCTCATAGGGCTGCCCACACTGAAACAGATACTCTAGATATAACAGAACAATAAAGTAATGAAATCTTGTTAGACCCTAGAAAACGCCAAGGTCTAACATGTTTTTCCTATTGAAAAGACTGAGGAAGAGATAAGTGACTGCTCATGATCATAAAACTTATCAGAGGCAGAGCCAGGAAGCCAGGATCTTCAGAGCACAGATGCATGGCAGGGAACCTAGCATTTCCTGCACTGTAATTTGGTCTTTCAATTAATGTAGCCCATAAAGAACCTATCTTATTAGGCAGATTATGCTTCACCACTTTATTCCACATGGAATTGATCTGGAGCCTGAGCCTGCCATCTAGTATGAAAGAATCTAAGATTCTTAGGTTGAGTTGAGAAGGGGTATCTACAAGTCTGCCTTGAGAACTGTCACTTCTAAACACACACTTCTTATAATAAAGCACATCTGGCTTCTCAATTTTTAACCAATAAGCACTCTCTTTTCCAAATGAACAGTTTAAGGAGCTACATCCCTGGCAGCTGAGCCACAGTGTCTCTGTAAGAGCTGCTTTCCTGAAGCCATGTTAGTGGCACAAGCTTGAAAATGGAATGCTATCTCAGTTCTTTCATCCGCTTTCCTGGGCAGTGTGGATAAAGCTCATATTTATTTTCAAGCTTAAGCAGAAGGTATAAACATATGTTAGCAGAAGCCTGTTTTTAAATTTTGAATTGATCAGATTAAAATTATCATGTATAGAATCCAGACTATTCCCTGATCCTCCCAAGCTAGACCAGCATTTTTAATTTTTATGTGTGTGTGTTGCCATTGTTGTTAAAAAATAATCCTAATAAGTTGTGAATTGTCTCTACTTTCTTCCTATGGTCCATCTCCAATCCCCAATTAAATTTGCAATCTCTGACATCTTCATCTTACATAGAATGTTAGGTATAGCTTAACAACTGTCATGGTGAAAAATAATCTTTTCAATGGTGAAGTTATATGGGCCAACCCATGTATTAGGAAGCAAATTTATTTCTTCAAAATTAATATGTCAGGGACATTCATCTTTTTATTTTTATTTTTTTGAGATGGAGTCTCGCTTCTTCGCCCAGGCTGGCGTGCAATGGCGTGATCTTGGCTCACTGCAACCTCAGCCTCCCGGGTTCAAGCAATTCTCCTGCCTCAGCCTCCCAAGTAGTTGGGATTACAGGCACGTTCCAGTACACCTGGCTAATTTTTGCATTTTTAGTAGAAACAGGGTTTCACTATGTTGGCCAAGCTGGTCTCAAACTCCTGAGCTCAAGTGATCCACCCACCTTGGCCTCCCAAAGTGCTGGGATTACAGGTGTGAGCCACTGTGCCCACCCAGAGGCTTTCTCTCCACCCGTATCTAATGAAGGGCAGTAAAAAGTTTTTCTTATTTCTTTTATGACATTTATCACTACTTGAAATTGTTTTTTTACTCTTTTGTTGTGTATTCTCTCTCTCTCTTTTGTTTTTTGAGACGAAGTCTTACTCTGTTGCACAGGCTGGAGTGCAGTGGCGTGATCTCAGCTCACTGCAACCTCCGCCTCCCAGGTTCCAGTGATCCTCGTGCCTCAGCCTCCTGCGTAGCTGCAACCACAGGCGCGAGCCACCATGCCTGGATAATTTTTTTGTATTTTTAGTAGAGATGGCTTTTCACCATGTTGGCCAGGCTGGTCTTGAATTCCTGGCCTCCAGTGATCCCCCCCACCTCAGCCTTCCAAAGTGCTGAGATTACTAGCATGAGCCACCACACCTGGCCAATTCTGTATTATCTCTCTACCCAATTAGAAAATATCTGGGCAGGCTTACAGTGGAGAAGAGCAAGAGATTCAAAAAATCTTAATTGACAAGGGTATGAGAGAAAAAGAAACACAAAATAAGATCCTTGTCTCAGCTTCTTGTATCCATTCATTCATTTTCACTTTGAAAGACTATAATTTTATAGGGCCTTTGAACCTCTGTTTCCTTTAGCAACCAGGAGTCAACTAACCTGACCGCTTGACATTTACAGATTTAATATTTTTTGTTTCTGTTCTCCCCAGGAGACCCCACAGAGACAAAACACAGTAACTTGTGAGTATGCTGAGCAATGAACTGAGTCACTCCCATGTAGCAGATGGTGAGTAAATTTAGCTTATAGTCTTTGCCCTTCTCGGTTATTATACATTCTTATGACAAGGCAGTTATTTTATGTCGATTTCATAAGTAAAGAAACTCTGTAAAAAAAAAAATCATAGCAGTACTGAAAAATCAGGAAATGTAAGAGCATCTGAGAATATATTCTTCATGAATGTTGAGTTGTTTTTATCCCCTGAACCCATGTTTTTACATACTAAAAACAGACCACAGTCCAACTAAATTGGTCTATCTGGTTACTGCAGTAATTTCTTAAGAATGCCATGATTAATACCTAATATTATGCTTCCAAAAAGGCTATCACTGATCTATAACCATCATAAAGACTAGCCACAGAAAAATGCACAGACCATTTTAGACATGCAAGTAGCTGAGTCACTGTGGTTTCTGTTAAGGAGGAGAAAGGTTTTCTATATTTAAAAATAAAGATATAATAATATTGGTATTTAGAGTGTCCTGTGAACTTTGGACAATACATGTTACATAACAGCCAACTACTTTAGGAAGGAGAAGGAAATTAAAAGCACAAAACAGGTTGGGTGCACTGGCTCACACCTGAAACCCCAGCACTTTGGGAGGCTGAAGAGGGAGGATGGCTTGAGCTCAGGAGTTCAAGGCCAGCCCGGGCAACATGATGAAACCCCGTCTCTATTAAAAATACAAACAAATTAGCCAGTTGTGGTGGTGCATGCCTGTGATTCCAGCTACACAGAGGCTGAGGCTCAAGGATCGCTGGAACCCGGGAGGCGGAGGTTGCATTTGCCCAAAACATCATTCTTTGTTTTCTCTTCACTGCACTCAAGCCTGGGCGACAGAGCAAGACTTCATCCAATGTGTCCAATAGGTACAACTGAGGCCAGTAGGTGTATCTGAGGCCAAATTACGATGAAAGTGGAATGCCAAAAGGATGGACACTGGACAACAAGCAGGTGAGGAATGCTATGAAGATCATCTTTTAGAAAGATTAATCTAGTAGCAGAGGGCAGGACAGCTTAAAAGAGGAAGACACTGAAGGCAGACAAGTCAGAAAACCCTTGTAGTCAACTGAATGTGAGAAAATGAGAGTCGGGACTGGTGTGGTTGCTATGGAAATAGAGCCAAGCTTGAATCTTGAGAAGTACCACAAAGAAGAAATATCTCTTCAGTGTTAACTTTCTAAAGTACAGGTGGTTCGCTATGACCTCCTTTGTATAACTCCCTGATACAAAACTGCCAGAGAAACAATATTCTTTACCAAGTCAGGGAATGGAATACCACAGAGGAAGCAGAATGCCTTCTGATAAATGAACACGGTGGCTCTCTCTAAGTTCCTGGTGCTGAAGCACAAAGTTGATTAAAAGATCACTTGAACTGGTTACTTTCACCGCAAGTCTAATTATTAATGTAGTTCAAACAATAACACACTAAAGCGACACCATGCAGAAGCTGATCTGGTATCATTATTCAATTGCTTAGGGACACCCTGGTTAACACACTAAATGAGCCATAAGTGAGAACATGTAAGGTCTAGTAAGCTTCCTTCTCTATAAAGTACACATCTTTTCCTTAAAATTAAAGAGAGAACAGGACAGGGAAGTTTTTAAGAGGAAGAGAAAGATAAAAGAAAAGTGGGGAATTCGTTGTCTCACATATCCAGCTGTACCCAAGTTCCCTACAGTACTTGGGAAATGCTGCTCAGTTTTACCCTCTCCACCCCTACTGTTGCAGCCTTGGTTAAAGAAGTGTTCATTATTTCTCCCCTGGACTATTCTAATAGTATCCTATTTTCCATATTTATTACCAGTCTCTTCACATTTCAGTCTTTCTGCCTCCAAATTATCTTCCTAAAACAAAATATTTGATCATGCAATTGTTTGAAAGTACCCATATCCTCTGGTCCACAGGTTCAAAGCATACACCCTAAGCCCAAGACATCCTTCAGACAAGCTAGATCTATTCTACTTTTTCAATTACATCTGTCACCTTGACCCCTCATGCCCAATGTACTCACGAAATTTCTCATTATTTCCCAAATATGCTTTTTAAAAATGATGCTTCTCTTATTTACATATATTGTTATTGTTGCCCAAAACATCACTCTCTGTTTTCTCTTGCTAATCTTTCATTTTTTTTTTTTTTTTTTTTTTTTTGTGACAGAGTCTCACTCTGTCACCCAGGCTGGAGTTCAGTGGCATAATCTCAGCTCACTGCAACCTCTGCCGCCCGGGTTCAAGCCATTCTCCTGCCACACACTCCCAAGTAGCTGGGATTACAGGCACCTGCCACTGCGCCCGGCTAATTTTTATAGTTTTTAGTAGAGATGAGGTTTCACCATGTTGGCCAGGCTGGTCTTGAACTTCTGACCTTGTGATCCACCCACCTTGCCCTCCCAAAGTGCTAGGATTACAGGCGTAAACCATCACGCCCAGCCTTCTCTTGCTAATCTTTCAAAAGTCAAACATCACCTTCTCTTTTCCTTCGTTCCTTCCCCCTTCCCTTCCCTTCCCCCTTCCCTCTTTTGTTCGTTTGTTCATTCCTTCTTTCCTTCGTTTGTTCCTTCCTTCCTTCCTTCCTCCCTCCCTCCCTCCTTCCTTCCCTCCTTCTCTTTCTCTCTTTCTTTCTCTTGCTCTGTCACCCAGGCTGCAATGCAATGGCGTGATCTCAGCTCACTGCAACCTCCACCTCCTGGGTTCAAGAAATTCTCCTGCCTCAGCCTCCCGAGTAGCTGGGATTACAGGCACGTGCCACTAAGCATGGCTAATTTTTGTACTTTTAGTAGAAATGGGGTTTCATCATGTTGGCCAGGCTAGTCAGGTGATCCACCCACCTTGGCCTCCCAAAGTGCTGGGATTACAGATGTGAGCCACTAAGTCTGGCTTCACTTTCTCTTTCAAGTCATCCCTGTCATTACCTCCCTCCTCTGCCTTTGTATCCTGTCCCATTTATGACCTTACAATAACAACTCTTCTATGGCAATTATTTGTATGCATGTCTGTCTCCTCTACTTCTCAATGAACCTGTAAAATAAACCCCAACATATTCATTTTTGCACCTCCAGTCCCCAACAGTTTTTAGTCACTGTGGTCACAGATCATTTAAATACATATTGAGTAAATGAACAAATGAATAAATGATGCTCACATGAAGAAATTAAAATTAAAATATGAGCTTAATTTTTAAAAAGATATATATTAAACTCGGGGATAATAAGGATATATATCTCTTTTATTTAATGTCTAAATTAGTAAGAAGAAAGTTCAAAATGAAAGCAAGAGTAATGTTTATGTATTTCTAAAAGAAGGGAGGGATACTGACACATAGCAAAACAGCATAAAATCCATAAGAAAATAAATAAAGCTCAGCTGGGCACGGTGGCTCACGCTTGTAATCCCAGCACTTTGGGAGGCCAAGACAGGTGGATCACCTGAGGTCGGGAGTTCAAGAACAGCCTGACCAACATGGAGAAACCCCATCTCTACTAAAAATACAAAATTAGCTGGGTGTGGTAGTGCATGCCTGTAATCCCAGTTACTTGGGAGGCTGAGGCAGGAGAATCGCTTGAACCCAAAAGGCAAAGGTTGCAGTGAGCTGAGATCACGCCATTGCACTCCAGTGTAGGCAAAAAGAGCGAGACTCAGTCTAAAAAAAAAAAAAAAAAAAAGAAAAAGAAAAGAAAAGAAAAGAAAAGAAATAAAGCTCAGTGTTATTTACCAGCTCACTACCATTTAATGTTCTTTCAGAAACATGTAAATTTAATTTGGGGAATGTGGGGGTTCTCATGATGATGGTCTAGTTCTCTGTTAGTGAATCAGCGAACAAACCCATATGCTTTGCAGGATGGACAGAATTAGAGTTCAGAAGTTACTGGCTTCTGTTTGGATTTTACTGTGTATAACAGAATGAGTAGGGGAGCACAAAATAAAACAATATTTTCCATTTCACATAGAAACAGAGTATAGGGGTTGATGGAAGTGGTAATGTACTTGGCTATAACTACTAAGTATTATAAAATCCAATCATTAAAGTTCCCAAAGGTTTTTAAACAATGTCCACATGAACCTAAACTAATATTACTATAAAATATATTACTATAAAATTAATATGAAATATATAATTATATTTGTATAATTATATATAAATCTCTACACATAATTATATATAATTACATATAATTATAAGATAAAAACATAAAATATAAGATATTTAGGAAATACCTGATTGAGAAGTTTATTTGCTCAAAAGGGCAGATGCTTAGAATTTACCAGTCATATGACTGAAATCAAACTCAAGAAAATGACATAGAAATCACTTCGGTAAATGGAAGACTCTTCCACATATCTCCTCTACAACTTATTATATTTAGAGATGATAAAACTACAAGTAAATGCACAAGATGTTTGAAATGGAGTCAGCCAGATAGTATACACAAATTAGTCAAATAATTGCGTTCAGATTTCCATTTATTTTTACATTTGTGTATTACATTTTTTTTTTTTTTTTTTTTTTACTATTTCCTTCCTATCAGTGATACTCCAGGTTATAATGCTCTGATCATGGGATGCTATAACATTTAAATAAAACTTGAAATATCTAGCCAAAATTCAAGAACTAAAAGTCTATCATATAAGTGTTCTGCTGTATTTAAGGCATAGAGGCCTAAAAGCAGCTGTCACCACTGTAGGCCTTATGGCCTGCACATAACATTGGAGAAGCAGCGCAGGTTATAGACATGACAGAGTGAGCAGTTGAACACACATGCTCAAAAGCTCCTACAGGGCTCAAATGGTCCTGTTCTTAAAAGAAATATCACTCCTTTACTTGGAATATTCTCAGGATTAAAAAGAAAGAAAGAAAGAAAGGAAATATCACTCCTTTAGCTCTCCAAATACCAGAGGCAGCTTGCTGTCTTTGCTCTGAAATGAGAATACATTATTTTCCGACAAGAATGTCTAAGCAGCAAGTATGCTCAGCAAGAGCTTTTGATTTCTTCTCTTTACCCTAAAATTGCCTAAACATAGCATAATATACCAAGCCAAGACAATTACAGTTATCATTTCTTTACTGGAATTATTTATTTTACTGAAATAGTAGCTGAGTGATAAGCTAACTCTAATCTCAGAGCAAGACAATTCTCAAATTTAAAATCGCTCAGGCCAGGCACGGTGGCTTATGCCTGTAATCCCAGCACTTTGGGAAGCCAAAGTGAGTGGATCACCTGAGGTCAGGAGTTTGAGACCAGCCTGATTAACACAGTGAAACCCTGTCTCTACTAAAAATACAAAATTAGTGGGGATTGGTGGTGCATGCCTGTAATTCCAGCTACTTGGGAGGCTGAGGAAAGAGAATTGCTTGAACCCAGGAGGCAGAGGTTGCAGTGTGCCAAGATTGCACCATTGCACTCCAGCTTGGGCAATAAGAGTGAAACTCTATCTCAAAAATAAATAAATAAAATCACTCATACAGAAATATTGTATTGTGAAATACTGCAGTATATTCTCACCCCCAAAATATACCTTTCATTTAAATGCTACTGAGAATACAATGGGTCCTATTTAAAATATACTATCTTTCATTATTTTTTAATTAAGTAGGAGTTGCTTATGATTTAATAATCAAGAAGAAACTGACTAGTGGCTTCTGCTCCAATACTAATTCTTCGAAATGAAGCTTCCTCAACCATGCAAGGACTTGTAGAACATGTAAAACCCTAGTACCAGGTAAATGTCCACGTTGCCCTCCACACACTACCCTCACCCCATTTCTAGGCTGCCTTCCTTTACCCTTATTACGATTTTGCTTTCTTGCAGTTTGGTCTGTTCTTGGCTTTTTACTCCGATTCCTAATATGCCCCTTAGGACAGCCTTGCTTGATAGCCCATGCTTGTCTCGTTTATCTCCTTCAGTTCATCTACTCAACTCAGCCTTTACAAAATATTACCATTTCTGGGTAGAAGATGTTCCCATTACCAGTCCCACACCTGCTGGGGTAAGCCTCTCCCACCTCCCACTGCAATACAGGAGGAACTGCAGACTGGTCATATAAAAGAAAGAAAAGAAATCTCAGATAAGATAAATATAGTAAATTGACAACAGAGTGCTAAAGAGAAGGAAAAATAGAGAATAAGTAGGTAAATCTATAGTTACCCAAATAAAAGAAGTGAAACTCATGCCTGTAATCTAAGCACTTTGGGAGGCTGAGGCAGGTGGATCACAAGGTCAAGAGATGGAGACCATCCTGGCCAACATGATGAAACCCCATCTCTACTAAAAATACAAAACTTAGCCGGGCGTGGTGGTGTGCGCCTGTAGTCCCAGCGACTTGGAAGGCTCAGGCAGGAAAACTGCTTGAACCCAGGAGGTGGAGGTTTCAGTGAGCCAAGATCATGCTACTGCACTCCAGCCTGGCAATAGAGACTCTGTCTAAAAACAAACAAGCAAAAAAAAAGAAGAAGAAAAAATACCAAAGGTGCAAAGATGTTCGGTCACCTCTCAATTATCAACAGAGGATGGCAGTACTAATTTCAAATTGAGGATTAAGACAGATTTGAATACATTGTTGCAATTCTATTTGAATATCTCTTATGTATTAGGCATTAACTTGAATAATGAAGTCATTTCAGAAAGAACTGGCTCAGGAAGAGCTAGGAATGTATTTAGATTTCTTATGTGGTACTCCCTCATACCACTACTTCAATCTACTGTACCCACAAAACATCCAATCTCTCCTATGATGCAAAGCACCACCCCATGCAGAAATACAGAACTGCCCCAGAGAAGAGTAACAAACGAAGAAAAATTTCAAAGAGCTTCCACCAGATTCTTTAAACAGCAATTTAAGTAAAGCAGGTATTTAAAAGTATGTACTACAGCAAGTAAATTATAATACAACAGAATTCCCTGTGAATTTCTCTATTTAGGATGATAATGTAAAATCAGAGGAAGGTCTGATGATCAGGGGTTAGATGCGAGCTAGACTTGAAAAACACGAGTTTTAGAAAGGCTGGAGGAAGGCCATTACCAGACAGAAAGCAGGCAAGCCTAAGGTATGTGTGGCTAATCTTGAGTCCACTTCCAGTTTAGGTAGAGCAGAGATCCATGATGAGGTTGGAGTCATCCATCTGAGCAGAGTATGGAGGGAAGATTTTGAGGAATAAACTATGTATTTGAATTCAATTTTCAATATTTAGGAGTCAGTGAGGGCCTATTAAATATGGAAAAAGCAGGATGGGAACAATGTAAGGGCATACCCAATGCTGGTAATTTTGAAGGAAATTTTAATTAGGGCATGATTATTTATTTGTTTATTTATTTATTTTGAGATGGAGTTTCACTCTTGTATCCCAGGCTGGAGTGCAGTGGCGCTATGTTGGCTCAGTGCAACCTCCACCTCCTGGGTTGAAGCAATTCTCCTGCCTCAGCCTCTCAAGTAGCTGGGATAACAAGTTCCTGTGATTATGCCTAGCTAATTTTTGTAATTTTAGTAGAGATGGGGTTTCACCAAGTTGGCCAGGGTGGTGCTGAATTCCTGACCTCAGGTGATCCAGGACATGATTATTTAAATAAAAACTAAATTTGGGAAACATGAGACTTTTGTATTTAAAAGAAAGGAGTCAGTATACATAATCTATGTGAAGAGATCTGTATTTACCGCAGAAACAATTAACAAATATTAATCAAATGAAGTAAGGGTTAGTGTGGTTTCTTTCTAATATAAAACTTCAAAACAGAGGAAAAATTAAATCTTTAGGGAAAAGTCCAAACTATTTCAAACACTGCATTAGATGGAGTGTAGTCTGCTTAAATAGAACAACTGGAAAAAAGCGTGAGATTACTAATCCTTTGGCCTTTTGCTACTCTATGCATCAATTCTGGAATTAAGGGTGCCTGCTGAACATGTATAACCTGACTTGCTATCCAAAGGGATAAACAGCCTCAGGCTGACTTTAAAAAATAAACAGTTTAATTGAAGAATTCAAGACAAGACATACATATATGAAACATCTAAATAACAACGAGACAGTATTTTGGTGTCATAATGAGTGACACATGGTATAATCACAGTAGATGTTCATTTTGGGCAGAAAGAGCTTAGAACCATCCTTTCAAGAAGGTGGGGCTTAAGCCACAACGTAAGGGCTAGGTGGGCTCAGTATTATACAAATTAAAGGGGAGATGATCTATATGATATATGAGATAAAGATGTTTTTAGGAAACAGTGCTTGAGTTCAACTCAAATACTTTTGATGGGAGAGTGAAAAGATGAATGCAGTGTAATAATCAGAAACATGATGTACAGATGTGTAATCAGAGTCTCTGGGAATGGTAGACAAGTTGTCTGGCCCACATATAAATAATGGTAATAACAAAAAGAAAATATCAAAGACTTCTGAAGATTTTATATATAGTCACTAAAGTTATTAAATTGGAACTTGGGCTAGAAAAAAATTAGGAATTACTTTCTTTGATGTGTATTTATGATTTCACCAAAGGCAAGAATGCAATACAAAAATGTAAAAGGTGGCCAGGTGTGGTGGTTCACGCCTGTAATCCCAGCACTTTGGGAGGCCAAGGCATGCGAATCATAAGGTCAGGAGTTCAAGGCCAGCCTGGCCAACATAGTGAAACCCCATCTCTACTACAAATACAAAAAATTAGCTGGGTGTGGTGGGAGGTGTCTGTAATTCCATCTACTCTGGAGGCTGAGGCAGGAGAACTGCTTGAACTCAGGAGGTGGAGGTTGCAGTGAGCTGAGATTGCGCCACTGCATTCCAGCCTGGGTGACAGTGGGAGATTTCGACTCAAAATAGAAAAAAATGCAGAAGGTTCAAGGACTTATTAAATCTGTTGAGAGCTAAGGAGGAAGAGAAATCCACCAAAGTGATAAGCAAAGAAGTAAGGGATCTAAAGAATACAGAATTGTATTCTTATTATATTTTTACTCAAATAGGTACCATTTGCCATGCTCCCTAATTCCTTTGCGTATAGCAGATCCATATTTCTGTGAAGTATATTTTCCTGTCTTCCCTAAGGACTTCCTTCAACATTTTCAGTGATCCAGATCTACTAGTGATGAATTCTTTTAGCTTTTATATGTCCATAAAAGTATTTCATCTTACTCTTTGAGAGACATTTTTACATTTTGTTTTGTTTAGTATTTTTAACGTGGTTCCACTGTCTTATTGCTGGCATTGTTTCTAAGGAGAAATCTGCTGTCATACTTATCTTGTGTAAAGAAACATTACACATATTATCTTTTTTCCTTTGGATGCTTTTTAAGATTTTATCTTTATCACTGGTTTTGAGCAATTTCATCATAACATGCCTTAATGTAGTTTTCTTCATGTTTCTTTTGCTTGGAATTCATTGAACTGCTTGGGTCTGTGGGTTTATAATTGTCATCAAATTTGGAAAAACATCAGCCATTATTTCTTCAAATGTTTTTTGGGCTCCTTTCACCCTCCATCCTTTCCTTCAGGTCCTCCAATTACACATTCATTAGGCCTTTTGAAGGATCTCACAGCTCACAGATGCTCTTTTTTTTTTAATTTGCTGTTTCTTTGCATTTAATTTTGAATAGTTTCAACTGCTCTGTTTTAAAGTTCACTACTCTTGGGCAATGTCCCATCTGCCCTTCATCCTATTCAATGTATTTCTTAGTTCTATCAGACACTGTAATATTTATCTTTTTTTTTTTTTTTGATACAGAGTCTCACTCTGTTACCCAGGCTGGAGTGCAGGAGCATAAAACCAGCTCACTGCAACCTCCGCCTCCCAAGTTCAAGCAATTCTCCTGCTTCAGCCTCCCAAGTAGCTGAGACTACAGGCATGTGCCACTATACCCGGCTAATTTTTTGTATTTTAGTAGAGACGGGGTTTCACTGTGTTAGCCAGGATGGTCTCGATCTCCTGACCTTGTGATCTGCCTGCTTTGGCCTCCCAAAGTGCTGGGATTACAGGCATGAGCCACCGCATCTGGCCAATTTTTATTTCTTAAAGTTTAATTTGGTGCTTTTTAAACATCATGCATTTCTTTACTTATTTTTTTGAACATATGGAATAAAGTTACAGTATTAATGTCTTTGTCTGCCAATTATAAAATCTGGGCTGATTTTGAATGATTGATTTTTCTCTTCATTATAGATCAAAATCTGCTCTGATCATCAGATAAAGATGAGATCCTAAGCAACTATATAAAGCAACGATTCTCAACCAGGGTGATTTTGCCCCTAAGGGAACTGTAAGGCCGGTTGCCTCACCAGGAAGCCAGGCACGCCCACCCCTCCCTGTTTTGCCCCCGAGCACATGTTCCCCTGGAGGAATCCTGCGGATGTGACCTCAGCCCGCACTGAAAAGCCCGCCCGACCACCTACCTGCCAATTACAGCCCTCCCCGTCTCCATCCTTTGTCCCTGCAAACCCACCCAACCGCCTGCCCACCGACTATGAACTGCCCCGTCCTCACTCCTTGCTCTCCCAACCTATATAAACCTGCGCCTCAGGAAGTCAGGCTCGACTTCTCTGGCCCTTCTCCCCTGGGACCACAGAACCTCGCCCAGGAGCTGAATAAACTGGAATTTAATTTTTCTCGTGCTAGCCTCAGTTTCCTCATTTTAAACTCAGCAATAACCTTACAGGAACATTGGGCAATATCTGCAGATGTTGTTTGTCTCAACTGCGCATGTCCTATCAGCATCCTGAAGAGATGAGGAATACTGCTGAATATCCTGTAATGCACACGACAGCCACCTATAACAAAGAATTAACTGGCCCAAAATGCCAATAGTACTGAGTTTGAGAAATCCGGCTGCAGAACAATAGGATGAAAAGAACACAGGTCTGTGAATGATCTCATGGAGCTGAGATGCATGAAGGTCTGGACCATGTGCTATCTCCACATACTATCGCATAAAAAGAAAAAAATTTCTTATTTAAGCCATATTTTGGGATAGGTACTTGGAATTGATACACTGCCAAAATAAAAATTTAACTGTCAAATATGTGTCTTGGCTTTGTGGCTGAGTAAAGGTCAAGGTGAAAAAAAAATATTGCGGGCTGGAAAACTACTGATCCTTTTTATGTCATGTCACAATATTTGGTAAAACTACTGCCTTTGATAACTTGGAAGGTAGACTGTGTGCCTACACCTGTCACTTCAGAGAAAGTGGTCTACAATCCAAACTGATTAAGTACAGTAATTTGAAGATACAGGATTAGAAAACTGAACTACTTGGCCCCGAACAGAGGGATTTAAAAGGCTCTACATTTTTCATAAATATCTCTCACCAAGACTTCTCAGCCAAAACACAGAGCCAGCTAAGAGGCAAAGATCAAATTAATGGTATCGACCTCTCATTCAAGTTTGTGGTTGTAGCTAGCCTCCGGGTAACCACTATCAAAACAGAGGGAAAAAGGATGGGCCATTAAATGCAAACAGGCAAACAAATAAAACAAGAAGACTTAGAAATCTTTATGCCTAGAAGAAATCTTTAGATCTGTTTACTCAGAAGGAACTGAATGGGAGCAAAAAGACCACAAGTCGACAAAAGTATTCAGAGAATTATTCCTCAAAAGAAATCAAAAGGTTGGCCTAAAAAAGAGTTGTTTGATCACTAAAACAACTCTGGGGCTTCCAAATCTCCATAAGTAGCAAGTTTTTGAAAGTGAGCAGCTCCCTAGAAGGATGTACTACTCTCTAACACCAACTTTATTATTATTATTTTTATTTTTTGAGATGAAGTCTCACTGTTTTGCCAAGGCTGCAGTGCAGTGGTGTAATCTCGGCTCACCGCAACCTCCACCTCTGGGGTTCAAGCAATTTTGCTTCAGCCTCCCAAGTAGCTGGGATTACAGGCACCTGCCACCACAGCCAGCTAATTTTTTTTATCTTTAGTGGAGACGGGGTTTCACCATGTTGGCCAGGCCTGATCTCAAGTTATCTGCCCACCTTGGCCTCCCAAAGTGCTGGGATTGCAGGTGTGAGCCACCACACCTGGCCTCAAATACCAACTTTAGATATGGCTATCGAGGACAATGTATAATGGTGTAGTTCCTAGAAATTAGAACGAGGGGACAGCTAGACAGGCTAGCCAAGAAATCTCCTCTACTGCTACAGCAAGAATCTTTGGAAATTCCTATGCACTGACTGTGACATGTTCCCCATTCTTCCATCTTCTGAATAGCAGCTTTCATCACAGTTATATTTTTCCTACCACTTTTGTATACTGGATGTGAAATGAGCAGAAAACATGTTAGTGAACTGCAAGGGACCATCACAGACCTAAAAGACAGGAATGTGCATCATTCAGGTATCCTGGACTTTGAGCAGATGAAGTAATCCAAGGGAGCCTTGGAATGTCTCCCTTGGGAGAAAGGGAGTGTGTATGCGTTAGAATAAAGACACTGAAAGGTCAGTAGGGTAGACTATGATAGACTGCTAATTGTTCTCTTAAAAAGCTTTCTCCTGGCTGGGTGCAGTGGCTCACACCTGTAATCCCAGCACTTTGGGAGGCCAAGGCGGGTGGATCACCGCAGGTCGGGAGTTCGAGACCAGCCTGACCAACACGGAGAAACCTCGTCTCTACTAAAAATATAAAATTAGCCAGGCATGGTGACGCATGCCTGTAATTCCAGCTACTCGGGAGACTGAGGCAGGAGAATCGCTTGAACCCAGGAAGCAGAGGTTGCGGTGAACTGAGATCACACCATTGCACTCCAGCCTGGGCAATAAGAGCAAAACTCTGTCTGAAAAAAAAAAAAATAGTTTTCTCCTGGTTCCATAGATATAATAATTTGAACATGGCACACGGCTGCTGAGTTTCAGACAATTATTTCCTAGTTCCCTTGCAGCTATGTGTGGCCATGGACAAAATTTTTGTCAATGGAATGTGAATAAAAGTGATGTAGGCAATTTCCTCACTATTTGCTTAAAAGGAAATTGCTTTCCCTCCACTTTTGCTTGAAATTTCCCTCTTCTTAATTCAAAGATGTGTCTGACTTTAATCCCACATACGTGAGGATAACATCCTAAGAGATAATTGAACAAATACATTACAGAACCCAAATCCTTGAGTGATCTTATAGAACTGAGCTATCTGCCTTTTGGGGCCAGTTCTTTTCTCTCTAAACTAGTATCTGTGGGAAAAACACATCATCTTTTTAAAGCCATTATATTTTGTATGGTTTCTTTCTTTTTTTGAGACAGGGTCTTGCTCTATTGCCTAGACTGGAGTGCAGTGGCACAATCATGGCTCACTGCAGCTTCAATCCCCCATGCCTAAGTGATCCTTCCATCTCAACCTCCCGAATAACTGAGACTATAAGCACGTGCAATGGTGCCTGGCTAATTTTTGTATTTTTTGGAGAGATGAGGTCTTTTATGTTGCCCAGGCTGCTCTCAAACTCCTAGGCTTAAGCGATCACCAGCCTTGGCCTCCCAAAGTGCTAAGAATACAGGCACAACGTAATGTGCCCGGTCTATGGTTTCTCTTTTATGCACTCTCTTTCTAAATAGAAATAAAACCTTCTATTGTTTTTTTGAGAGAGAGTCTCAGTCTGTCACCCAGGCTGGAGTGCAATGGTGTGATCATGACTTACTATAGCCTTAAAGTATTGGGCTTGAGTGATCCATCTCAGCCTCCCAAGTAGCTGGGACCACAGGCATACCACTATGCCTTGCTATTTTTTTAACTTTTATTTTTATAGAGACAAGATCTCATTATGTTGCCCAGGCTGGTTTTGAACTTCCAGATTCATGAAATCCTCCTGTCTTGGCCTCTCAAAGTGCTGGGATTGCAGGCATGAGCCATGGCTCTTACCCATAAAAACCTTCTTAACTAAGGTTACCTATGCCACAAATAAATGACTTTATTCTAAATTCATTTACCTTTGCCAAAACCAAATTCTCTTAGTCAAGGAAAAAGCAATAAACAATAAAAAAGAGCAAGACTATCAGGTTTTAGTTATTACATTTCCAGCAAAAGGAGCATATTTCAGCATTTTCTCAAGCTGCATAAACAATATATCAAGTAAATTTATATATCCTTCAGTTACATTTCCTCTACTTTTTATATTATTCTGATAAGATCAATTGATTCCCACAGTGAGTTATCAAACTATCAACACTGTAATGGACAAAATTAGTCTATTTCATTCTAAAAAGCAATACCAGCAACTCTTACAGATAAAAAAGGGTCATAAAAACATATTGGGCAGTGACATCCTCTGACAAGTCTCTCAATAATATCTCCTTATGATCAGCTCACATACTGTGATTGGTCAGAGTGAAATGGAGTTTAACCAGAGCATTAAACAGTATTCGGGGATGACTTCACACATCTCAAAGACTGACAGAAGTGGAAAGGCAGAACTCAGGAATCAAACATTATTCCAGCCAGTCGAGAGCAGAGAATATTTTAATTTCATGATCATTTTTGACAGTGAGTTCATTTTCCTTAGCCTAAATTCAATTATTTGTTTATATAGCAATGGCTCTTGGTTGCTCTGGCTCTGTTTCTGTCCTGTTCAACCAAGGACATTTTTAAATTGGGACAACTATCTTTGAACATGCAATAGAATATGTTTAATTCAAACGACTTGAATTTAAAAACCTCTTTTCACTCATAGTATGATGTCCACATAGATTTGTGGAATGGAGACTGATTTCACAACAATTTAAGGGTCTCCGGCTATATAATGTAAAAAGGCGTGGAATTTTTAGTGACAGCTCCCTGGCTTTTATTTATTTATTCATTTATTACTTTTTAGATTAACAGGTCTCACTATGTTGTTGGTTACATAATGTATATTACACTACAATAAACAAAATTAAAGGTAGTAAAGATTAGGGTTTTTGTTTGTTTGTTTTTTGAGATTAAATACATTTTAAGCATCAGACACATGTTAAGTGCTACAGGCTAGTCTTGTACTCCTGGGCTCAAGTGATCCTCCCACCTTAGCCTCCCAAGTAGCTAGGATCACAGGTATGTGTCACCATCTCTGGGTTTTGAGTATCAAGTGGGATATAATCTCCTCTTCACAGAGCAATCATAAGGTTTAAAGTAAACACACACACACACAGAGCTTAGAAGTTAAGAACAATGCCTCTGTGGTAAGACCAGCCCAGTTGTGATTGTGGTATGCCATTTGCCTAACTGAATGACTTTAACCAAGTGTTTTAACTTTTTATGTCTTAGTTTCCTAATCTGTAAAATGAGCATATTGATTCATACCAATGAGTCAATGACACATGCCTGTGATCCTAGCTATTTGGGAGGATAAGGTGGGAGGATCACTTGAGCCTAGGAGTGCAAGACTAACCTGTAGCACTTAAAATGTATCTGATGCTTAAAATGTATTTCATCTCAAAAAACAAAAAACCCCTATTTATTAACAGTAATACAATCACTGATAAAATAGTGATACAGTCTTAACAGTAATATAATTATTGTTAAAATTAGGATTTTTGATTAATGTCAGTAAAAAAATTAAGGGTCATACATTAAGCTAAGTGAAATATGCCAGAGATAAGACAAATATGATATAATTCCACTTACATGAGGTACATATAGTAGTCAAATTCATAGAGACAAAGCAGAATGGTGGTTGCCAGGGGATCAGGGGAGAAAGGAATGGGGAGTTACTGTTTAACAGGTGCAGAGTTTCAGTATTGCAAGATGAAAAAATGATCTGGAGATTGATGGTGATGATAGTTGCACCTAATGTCACTGAACTGTGTACTTAGAAACGGTTAAAACTGTACATTTTATGTTATGTATATTACACCACAACAAACAAAATTAAAGATAGAGAAGATTAGTTGTTTTGTTTGTTTGTTTTGTTTTGTTTTGTTTTTGAGATGGAGTTTCGCTCTTGTTACCGATGCTGGAGTGCAATGGCACAATCTTGGCTCATTGCAAACTCCGCCTCCTGGGTTCAAGCGATTCTCCTGCCTCAGCCTCCCAAGTAGGTGGGACTACAGGTGCCCACCACCATGCCAAGCTAATTTTTGTATTTTTAGTAGAGACGGGGTTTCACCGTGTTGGTCGGACTGGTCTCGAACTCCTGACCTCAGGTGATCCACATGCCTCAGCCTCCCAAAGTGCTGGGATTACAGGCGTGAGCCACTGCACCCAGCTGTGAAGATAAGTTTTAAAGGGCTTAGCACAGCATCAGATACATATTTAAGTGCTCAATAAATGAGAGGTGTATTACTATTACTTTTACTTATTAAACATTTTAAAAATGCATGTTAGAGCTCATTACAAACTGTTTAAATGCTACACAATTATATAGTTATTGATGGTAGCTGTCAGATTCTTTTTACATAAATCTAACACATTGCTTGGGTATCTGGAAATACCTGATAGAATGAACACAGTGCAGAGGTGTGAGTAGACACACACCTTTACACACACACATACATACATACATACATACACACACTAACATTTCACTAATGTAGAACAAATGGGTTTATATTCAAGCATGGTTATAAAGAGATTTTTAAGTTGAATTGAAAACATTTTGGCAGTATTCATCTTGAAGTATAACCAATGAAATATTCTTTTGCTCCTAATTTTATTACATTGTTCTATAAACCCTTTTTTCTCTGTAAAAGAGACAAAGACAAATTTAGCCAAGCACTTAAACAACAAACATGCAAACTGTACAAAGATTCTTATCTACTCATTAAAGGACTGAAGTGGGTGTGTAAGACACACACACACACACACACACACACACAGCATAGATTGACACAGTTGACATGACAGAAATTTAGAGCATGTTTCTCTATTTTATAACTTAGGAAATTAAGTGTTAAAAGGTTAGATGATTTGATTAAAATCCCACAGTAAATTGATGGCAGAAATGTAATTAAAGCCCCTCAGAAGTGCATCCTGTGCACCCTCCTCCAGTGTACCATGGCAAAGGACTTGCCTCAGCCATTCTTCCTTGCTCCTTTTCTACATGTTGTTCACTCTCATGCCCTATTCTCAGGTTAGATGCCACCTTTGGAAAATCTTTCCCAGTTTTCCCAGAATGAATTTGGCATCCTCAAAGCTCCCTTTTAAACCCCAGGATCAATCACACTGAATTCTGTCTGCCTCCTCTATTAGACATGACAACGTAAGGACACAGAATGTCATCTCTGTATCCCCTGACACCTAACCCAGGGACTGTCAATAGTGAATGTCTGTTGAATAAGTGAGCTAACTAACCATCACAGGCTTCACCAAAGAGAGGCGAGAAAGATGGGATCAAGGACATAGTGGGGAAGTCAGCCTTGGAATGGGGGCAGAACAGACCTTCATTAAAGACAAGAGCAAAGCAGAGGAGAATGAAGACAGAGATTTTTAAGTAAAAGGGATGGAAGCTTGAATGAGTACTTATTTTGCTCACAAAAATAGAACAAGGAGGACATTGGATTTTATTGTTCTGTTCTCTGTCAAGTGAGGTCATATTTCTTAGGGTACATTAAATTCAAATTAATCACTGACTACTTGGAAAATGGTGTGTTTATTCAACTGTCTCCCCTTCTGGATATTTTGGATTGTTTCATGAGTGAGAAGTAATGAGAAATTGCTTCAACAAATTTAAGGTATTATGTAATACATGCATGGTACTGTGATGATATATATATTTTTCCTGATATAGATCCCTATTTCATAAAATGTATTATTTCTGAAACTTTAAAACTTTGAAATTCCTTAAGTATCCTAATTAGAAGCCCAGTATTTGTTTTTGTTGGTTTGTTTTAGCATTTACTAGATAGCAACCTGAACCCAATCTATCATCAAACTGAAGATGCACTCAGTTAAAAGTTAAAAACAAACAAATGGGCCAGGTGTGGTGGTTCACACTTGTCATCTTAGCACTTTGGGAGGCTGAGACAGGAAGATCATGAGGTCAGGAGATGGAGACCATCCTGGCTAACATGGTGAAACCCCACCTCTACTAAAAATACAAAAACAAAAACAAAAACCAATAGCCGAGCATGGTGGTGCGCATCTGTAGTCCCAGCTACTCCGGAGGCTGCAGCAGGAGAATCCCTTGAATCCAGGAGGTGGAGGCTGCAGTGAGGTGAGATCACTACAACCTGGGTGACAAAGCAAGGCTCTGTCTCAAAAAAAAAAAAAAAAAAAAAAAAAATTCAAGCAACAAATGATGTTGCTAGAGGAAATGAAATAAAGGAATATCAATGTCACAGAATTCAAAGTGCTGCATTATGATATGCCATTTCCATATCCAGAAGTAGTGTTTTACTGCCACCAACAGGACAATAGACATTCCTTCATGAAAGTTACAAAACTAATGGGATGTGCAAAAATAATTGCAAATCCAAAAAAAAAAAAAAAAGGTTATGAGTTGTTTCATTTTTTTCAGGTGTTTAGACTTCTACTTTTGTAACATGAATATTAACTACAGAAACTACATTCCTAACTTCAGTTCTTCCTTATGTCACTATCTTCAAATACAGAAACAAGAATTTTTTTAAGTCAAGTTGGTGCATCAAAGACTAGGGAGAACTGAAATCCATTTTCCAGTTTCAAGGTCTTTTGCTTTCCAATTCTCTTTCTTTAACCCTACATGGCATTCCAGTAAGGCCTTGTAGGGAGAGTAGCAAGTAGAGCCTCTTGAGCATGAATTGGTCCTTTTTTCCAATGCCAGCAGAAAGGGAAAGGGAAATTAACTTTTAATTTGAATTTAATTCTGAATGTTTGATCACAATATACTAGATGCTTAGTTGCACATTGGAATTACCTGGAGAGTTTAAAAATAATAATGTCTGGGTGCAGTGGCTCACTCCTGTAATCCCGGCACTTTAGAAGGCCAAGGCAAGAGGATTACTTGAGATCAGGAGTTCGAGACCAGCCTGGCCAACATGGTAAAACCCTCTCTACTAAAAATACAAAATAATTAGCAGGGTGTTGTGGTGCGTGCCTGTAATTTCAGCTACTTGAGAGCCTGAGGCAGGAGAATTGCTTGAACCTGGGAGGCAGAGGTTGCAGTAAGCCAAGATTGCACCACTGCACTCCAGCCTGGGTGATAGAACAAGACTTTATCTCAAAAACAAATACATAAATAATAAATTTAAAAAATAATAATAGTAATAATGCCTGGGTCCCACCTAGATATTTGAAATAAATTAGTCTGGGGTACAATTCAGGAATCATAAAAATTTAAAAATTGATTATAATATAGAAATGATTCTAAAATACAGTTAAGGCTAAGAATCCCGGCTCTAACCAATGCATGAATATTCCTCCTCTTTTGGTTCTGCAACTGCCTGCTTTAGAATATAGGGGTAGGGGTTGGAATGGGGGTGAAGAAGGAGGCATTTAGGAATTTTTATTTTAGACAAACTCTTTGGGATTTAGATGATTCTTAAGTACACCAATGGTTAAGAATCACTTTTAGTTCTACTACTCTATGGACTTATTGTGGCATAACTAAAATAAGTTGGGACACTCATTTTGTAGACTGGTAGGCAGATTTTTTTGAATTAAGAAGAGGATGATGTTTTATTTGCTATTATGTATTACAAGGACTGTCAGATAGTACATTCTTTATTATTATTATTATTATTATTATTTTTGAGACAGTCTCGTCTGTTGTCCAGGCTGGAGTACAGTGGTGCCATCTTGGCTCACTGCAGCCTCCACCTCCCAGGTTCAAGTGATTCTCCTGCCTCAGCCTCTGCAGTAGCTGGAATCACAGGCAAAGGCCACTAAACCCAGCTAATTTTTGTATTTTTACTAGTGACAGGGTTTTGTCATGTTGGCCAGGCTGGTCTCAAACTCCTGGTCTCAAGTGATCCGCCCACCTCGGCCTCCCAAGTGCTGGGATTATAGGTGGGAGCCACTGTGCCCAGCCAGATACTACTTTAAACAACTCAAGGAAAGGGACCATATCTCTTCTTGTATCTCCCCATCATGAAACACACTGTTTGGTTCATAACTGGTGCTCAAAATATCATTGCTGAATGAATAAAATGAATGAATGTTAATATATAATGCATTTCATGTGTCCTAGGAGTTTTGAGTAGGGAATGGTAGATGAGTTGGTGGATAGCAAGTGGAAGATTATGAAATGAGAAGGTTATTAAAGGTCCTGAAAGGAAATAGTGGGACGTTATTTTAGCTGTGGAAGGGACACTTAACTAACAAGACCAGGATGAGACACACAGAGTGTGGCTTAGGAGAGAGCTTCTAGCCCAGTGACAGTAAGCTGGGCAGGGGTCAAAATGATGAATATGAAAGGCTATTTGTCCAGTGGAATTCCCGATAGATTGTGAGACATGGAAACCAGGCCTGTAGTAGCAAGCTACTGACATGAGGAAAGTTTAGATAAAGAAAGTTTAACTTAAGTTTAGTTACAGTTAAGCATTTAGATTCTACTTGAAACACAAATCAGAGCCACACAAACATCACTTCTAAGCCTTTTGGCTAACATCAAGTGTAGAACCACACGAGCAACAGGGAAAAAAGTTAAACAAATTAGTATTGTAATACAAATATATTTCTTGTTTCTTATGTAGAGATCCTCCAACAGCTGAATACTAAAGTAAATGAAATAGGCAGAAACAAACAAATAATATCTGAGAGAAAAATTTCAAAATTAAGCAAGAGGATAAGGAGGTAGTGGTGATGAAATCACCTTTGCAAAAATGGTAACAGTGAGAAAATGATGGCAGTGCAGGAGATCTGATCTAGCCAACTCCCCTCTTGCCTTTTAGCCTTCAAGCTGCCATTCATTATTCCTGGGCTTAAGCCAAATTAACTTTGGGAGACATTTAGTTTATAGTTTAAATGATAATAGCCTTGTCCCAAAACTCAACTGACTTTGTAAAGCTAATGACAGACCACCAGGCTGGGGGAATAGAGGAGCTTGAATTTTGCTATGGTGTAGACATGATTGTCAGCCATTATTTGGGAGGTTACAAGATACGCAAAGTCCCCAATTACTCCTGTAGATAACATCACTATTACAGAACCTAAGATTGGCCTTTTGGGATATCTTTTCAGGCTTTTTGCTTGACACCAATGGCTCCACCTGGACCAAACAACTGCTCCTGTGGCCCCACCTAGAAGCAACTCAGCACACAAGATGACCGTTTTCCACACCCCTATGATTGCACCCCCAACCAATCAGCAGCAAACATCCACTGTCTAGCCACCCCCTACCCCTTCCAAACTAACTTTGAAAAACCACTAACCTTCAATGAGATTGATTTGAGTAATAACTCCATCACCTGCATGGTGTGGCTATCCTCATATCAACTAACCTCTTTCTTTACTGCAATGCTCCATAAATTGATTTTGTTTGTGCAGTGGGCAGGAAGAACCTGTCAGGTGGTTTACAGTAATAATGGTGATAGCGGTAATCCAGAAATGAAGTTCTAAGGAAGAAAAAACTTTTCTGAAAGAGGGTAAAAGAGATGAGGAACAAGACAAAGATAACTGCTCTTGCCACTTCCATTCAACATTGTACTGTTAGCAGTGAATCTGTACAGGTCTGCAGCAACGTGATTCTTGCCTCTTCAATAAAAAGAATTCGTTCAAGAGGGCATAAGGCAGAGTGAGAGATCAAGGCAAGTTGTTGAGCAGGAGTGAGAGTTTATTAAAAAGTTTTAGAACAGGAACAAAAGGAAGTAAAGTATACTTGGAAGAGAGCCAAGCAGGCAACTTGGGAGATCCAAATGTACTGTCTGACACTTGACAGGCTTTTACGCGTTGGCATGATTCCAGGGTTTGTGTTTCTTCTCCCCTGATTCTTCCCTGGGGGTGGGCTGTCCACAAGCCCTTGTGGGGCCACATGTGCAGTGTATTTACTGAAACTGTGCACTCATTTGAGGTATTTTCCCTTACCAGTCAAGTGTTCCCAGAGGAAGGTCATATACCAGTTAAACTCCCCCATTTTGCCTCCTAGAGGGCATGCTTGAGCCTACTCTTGCAACTACTGAGATCTCATCAAGAAGTTGCTGATCACCAGCTTCAGGTGTTTTCTATGACTGCTTGGCTCATATCTGGTGCTGAAAAGACATTGCTGAATGAATAAAACGAATGAATGTTAATATATAATACATTTCATGGGTCCTAGGAGACTTTTGATCCAGATATGAATCAAGACAGCCTTTCCCTGGCCCAAGCTACAACCAGCTATTATTTTAGACAGATAGTTTAACAACTGTCTGACCATTATGGATGGTCACCTAACATTCCTGGGGAGGAGGGCCCTTTCCTGTCCTGCTCATGTCTGCCTAGCTACCTACTCTAACAGTACTAGAGGTTTTAGTCAGAGAAATTAGACAAGAAAAACAAAGAAAAGGTATCCAAAATCAGAAAGGAAGAAGTAAAAATATCTCTACAAGATGACTGATATAATTTGGCTTTGTGTCCCCAGCCAGATCTCATTTTGAATTGTACTCCCATCATTCCCAAGTGTTGTGAGAGGGACCTGGTGGGAAATAATTGAATCATGAGGGTGGTTTCCCCTATACTGTTCTCATGGAAGTGAATAAGTCTCACAAAATCTGATGGTTTGATAAGGGGAAACTTGTTTCACTTTGCTCTCATTCTCTCTCTTTCCACTGCCATATGAGACGTGCCTTTCACCTTTTGCATTGTGACGCCTCCCCAGCCACGTGGAACTGTAAGTCTAATAAACCTCTTTCTTTTGTAAGTTGCCCAGTCTTAGGTATGTCTTTATCAGCCATGTGAAAATGGACTAATACAATGACATGTCTTGTATTTCAAAAATCTTGGGAAATAGACAATACACATACATGAATATTAAAGCTGAAGATGAGCTCAGCAAGGTTGCAGGTTATAAGATCAATACAGAAAAGTCAGTTGTATTTTTGGATACCCATGATGAAGCAGTGAAAATAAAATTAACAAACAATTCAATTCGCAATAGTGCCAGACAGAATAAAGTAGTTAGAATCAAATATTAAAAAGTGCTTTAAGACTTTTGTATGCTAAAAACTACAAAATATCATCAAAAGAAATTAAATAAGACCTAAATAAATGCCAAAACACCTCACATTCATGGATTAAAAGACTCAATATTGCTAATGTCAATGAAAAGAGTCAAGCTCTGCAAAATATTTGAAGTGATTTATTCTGAGCCAAATATAAATGACCAATGGCCCATGACACAGCCCTCAGATCATGAAAATGTGTTCCCAAGGTGGCTGGAGAACGGCTTAGTTTTATACACTTTAGGAAGATATGAAACATCAATCAAATACATGGAAGATGTACATAGGTTTGGTCCAGAAAGGTGAAACAACTGGAAGCAGGATAGTGGGGTGGCAAATTCTGGGTCATAGGTAGATTCAAAGATTTTCTGATTGGCAATTAGTTGAAAGAGTCAAGTTGTTGTCTAAAGACTTAGGAATGTCTGGGTTAAGATAAAAGGTTGTGGATATCATGGTTTTATCATGCAGCTGAATCCTGCAGATAGCAAGTTTGGAGAGAACAGATTGTAAATATTTCTTAACAAACTTAACAAGTCTGTTCTATCAGTAATTCCAAAAGTGAACAGGGTATAACGAAGCATGTCTGACTCCTGCCTTCCCATCATGGGCTGAATTTGTTTTTTCAGGTTAGCTCTGAGATGCCCTTGTCAAGGGGCTGAGGTAGGAGGATGGTCAGGGGGCTTAGGATTTTATTTTTCTTTTACATTCAGATGGCATTACTCCTCAATGGATACAGAAATTCAAAGCAATCTCTATGAAAATTCTTTTTTGCAGAAACTCACAAACTGAGCCTAAAATTCATATGAAGATGCAAGGGACCTGGGATAGCCAAAACAGTCTTCAAAGAGAAGAACAAAGCTGGAGAACGCATACTTCCTTACCTCAAAAGTTATCACAAAGCTACAGTCATCAAGACTGTGGTACTGGCTTAAGAACAGACATATAGATAAGAGGAATAGAGAGTCCAGAAATAAAACTGTGTCTATGGTCAACGACAAGGATGCCAAGATCATCCAAAAGAGAAAGGAGAGTCTTTTCAACAAATGATATGGGGACTAGACAGCCATGTGCTAAAGGATGAAGGTATACTCCTCGTGTATTGGTATGCTAGGGCTGCCATAAAAAGAATCACAGACTGGGTGGCTTAAACAACAGTGATTCATTTTATCACAATTGTAGAGACTAGAAGTCCAAGATCAAGGTGTCAGCAGGGTTTGTTTCTTCTGAGGCTACTCTTTCTTGTGCTTGTAGATGGCCATCTTCTCCCTGTGACTTCACATGGTCTTCTCCTCATACATGTCCCAATCTCCTCTTAGGGATATCAGTTATATTGGACTAGGGCCCACTCTAATGAGCTCATTTTAACTTAATTACCTTTTTAAAGACCTATTTCCAAATACAGTCACAGTCTGAGTAACTAGGGGTTATGACTTCAATATATGAATTTGGAGGTAGAAGGAAACACAATTCAGCCATAATACCCTGCCTCAAATCATATACAAAAATTAACTCAAAGTGCATCAAAGACCTAAATGTAAAAGCTACAATTATAAAACCCTCAGAAGAAGAAATTTTCATGACCTTGGATTAAAAGATAGTTTGTTAGATATGGCACCATGCACAAACAAAAGAAAAATAGAAATTGGACTTCATTAAAATTGAAAATGTTTGTGTTTCAAAGGACATTAACTAGAAAATGAAAAGACAATCCACAGAATGGGAGACAATACCCAGCACATATAAATAACTGTTAAAACTCAGCCTGGACAACATAGTGAGACCTTATCTCTAAAAAAAAAAAAAATTAGCTGGATGTGGTGGCACACACATGTAGTCACAGCTACTTTGGAGCCTGATGTAAGAGGATCCTTTGAGCCCAGGAGTCTGAGACTGCAGTGAGCCATGATTATGCCACTGCATTCCAGCTTGGGCAATAGAATGAGACCCTGACTCAAAATATAAATAAATAAATAACTGTTACAACGCAACGATGAAAGTGCAGGTAACCCAATTAGAAAGCGGGCAAAGGCTCTAAACAGTCATTTCTCCGAAAAAGATATAAAGATGCTCAACATCAGGGGAATACAAATCAAAACCACAACAATATGTCACTTCATGCCCACTAGGGTGGCTATAATAAAAAATAACGTAGACAAGCCCGGCACGATGGCTCACGTCTGTAATCCCAGCACTTTGGGAGGCTGAAGAGTGTAGATCATGAGGTAAGGAGTTCAAGACCATCCAGACCAATATGGTGAAACCCTGTCTCTACTAAAAATACAAAAATTAGCCAAGCATGGTGGTATGCACCTGTAGTCCCAGCTACTCAGGAGGCTGAGGTGGGATTATCACTTGACCCTGGAAGGCAGAGGTTGCAGTGAGCCAAGATCGCGCCACTGTACTCCAGCCTGGGTGACAGAGCGAGAGTCTGTTTCAAAAAAAAAGGTAGACAATAACAAGTGTTAGCAAGGATGTGTAGAAGAATCAGAACCCTCATTGTTTCCATTGTCTCCTATTTACCCTGCTGATATGGGAGGAATTCCTGCTCTATGGTTGCAGCCATGGTCAAACACACCCGACACAGACAGATGAGACTGACAGCAGCTTATTAGTAACATGTATTCACATCCCCAAGGGAGGAAAACATCATGTAAGGGTTGGATTGAAAAACACAGTGAACAATCAGGGGCTGTGGGAGGCAGGCTTTATAGAGAGTGGGGTGCCGCCAAGCTCCCCTAGGAAGATGTAATTGGCTTGTTTGAACAATGACGCAGGCTGGCAAGGAACTACTCAGGGATAAGAAAGAACATGTGCCACTGGGTATAGGGGCTAATGCCTATAGTCTCAGCTACTTTGGAGGCTGAGGCAGGATGACTGAGTCCAGGAATTGGAGGTTACAATGAGCCATGACTGTGCCACTGCACTCCAACGTGGACAACAGAGCAAGACTCCAGGCCTAAAAAAAAAAAAAAGGAAGAACAGTGCCTCATCCTTTAAATAAGGAGGAAACCTTATCCACAGGAGCAAAATAAGAAGATCTTGCAGTTAGGTGATTGGAGGCCTTCCTGGTTTCTGCCAGACGTTGAGGCAGCACACAATATTGGGCTTCAATTTTAGGCCTTACAACATACTTATACATTGCTATGATGTAATGGCGCAGCTGCTTCGGAAAACAGTTTGGCAGCTCCTCAAAAAGTTAAACACAGAATTACCCTATGATCCAGGAATTCTGTTCCTAGGCATATACTCAAGAGAACTGAAAGCCTGTGTTCACAAAACCTTGTACACAAATGTTCACGGTGGTATTATTCATAACAGTCAAAGCAGAAACAACTGAAATGTTTATCAACTGATTAGTGGGTAAAATAAAAGGTGGTACATCTAAACAATGGAATATTATCCAGCAATAAAAAGGAATGAATAAGTGATACACACTACAACATGGATAAACCTTGAAAACATTATGCTAAGGAAAACAAGCCAGTCACAAAAGACCACTTATCATATGATCCCATTTATATGAAATGTTCAGAATAGGTAAATCCACAGAGGAAGAAAACAGATGAGAAGTTGTCAGGTGGTGATAGGATGGGGAAATGGGTAGTGGCTACTATAATTATGGGGTGATAAGAATGTTGTAGAATTAGGTCGGGCGTGGTGGCTCACACCTGTAATCCCAGCACTTTGGGAGGCTGAAGCCGGCGGATGACCTGAGGTTGAGTTTGAGATCAGCCTGACCAACATGGAGAAATCCTATCTCTACAAAAAATACAAAATTAGCCGGTCATGGTGGCGCATGCCTGTAATCCCAGCTACTCGGGAGGCTGAGGCAGGAGAATTGCTTGAACCGGCGAGGCAGAGATTGTGGTGAGCCAAGATCGCACCATTGCACACCAGCCTGGGCAACAAGAGCAAAACTCCAACTCAAAAAAAAAAAAAAAGACTGTTCTAGAACTACTAGAATTAGATAATGGTGATGGGTATATAAGTTTGTGACAATCCTAAAAAGGGAATTTTATGACACACAAATTATATCTCAATAATAAAAATGAGAGAAGCAGCAGGGTGCGGTGGCTCACGCCTGTAATCCCAGCACTTTGGGAGGCCGAGGTCGGCAGATCACGAGGTCAGAAGATCAAGACCATCCTAGCCAACATGGTGAAATCCCATCTCTACTAAAATACAAAAAATTAGCTGGGCGTGGTGGCATGCGCCTGTAGTCCTAGCTACTCAGGAGGCTGAGGCAGGGGAATCCCTTGAACCTGGGCAGTGGAGGTTGCCGTGAGCTGAGATTGTGCCATCGCACTACAGCCTGGGCGACAGAGCAAGAATCCATCTCAAAAAAAAAAAAAAAAAAAAGAGAGAGAGAAGCTAAATACTGGCAATTAGAGCAATTAATTTTGAAGCCTTTAAAAGCAAAGGAGGCCAGGCATGGTGGCTCACGTCTGTAATCGCAGTACTTGGGGAGGCCGAGGCGGGTGGATCACTTTAGGCCAGGAGTTTGAGACCAGCCTGGCCAACATGATGAAAGCCTGCATCTACCAAAAACACAAAAATCAGCCAGGTGTGGCAGCACATGCCTGTAATCCTAGCTACTCTGAAGGCTGAGGCATGAGAATCTTTTGAACCCGGGAGGTGGAGGTTGCAGTGAGCCAAGATGGAGCCACTGTACTCCAGCCTGATCAACAGAGCTACAATCTGTCTCCAAAAAAAAAAAAAAAAAAAAAAAGCAAAGTAGACCTGGGTTGAAAAAGCTGCTATCCTGGAAGTGAGAGAAAAGAAAACCTATGCTTTCTCAATTTGACTCTTAACTCAGTCAATAAATATTTAAGTGCCTACTATGTGCCAAGGACTCCAATACAAAGACACACTAGTGGGCAGACCCCGTATAGAGATTAACTACAATGAGGAAGACAACAATCAACCAACCATTTAATCAGGTATCAGTCCCAGGTGTGCAAAGGACTGTCCAATAGATGCCATAGAAGACAAAGGAAGCCTATGTTCTTGCTGTCTAACCTAAGTTTGCAGAAGGTACAGAAAGTTCCTGACATAGTGATGCTAAATGGAAATTAGCTTATTGAAGAGAGGAAGAAAGCACATTTCTGGCAGAGGAAACCACTACATGTGATGGCTCTTAAGTGAAAGACAGAATGGTCTATTGGGAAAACCTGAAAGAAGTTTATTACGGCTTGATTGAGAGAGTGTAAATGAGAGGGAGAGAAGGGGCAGTTGAGGATGGAGAGGTAAGTTGTGCCAGATCATAAAAACAATGTGGACTGTGTCAAAATTGCGAACTTTATCCTAAGAGCAATGGAGGCCTTTGAAGGACTTTAAGCAAGAAAGAAGTTACTTCTCTAACCTCATCTCCTACTGCCCTTCCCTCACTCTCTTGTTCTAGTCTCACTGGCTTCTGTCCCTCAACACTCAGTCACACTCCCAGCACAGAGCATCCACTAACTACCTTCAGTCTTCGTCCAAATGTCACCTTCTAGTTGGGGCCTATCCTGACTACCCGATTTAACATTGCAACTTACCCATAACTCCCATTACCCTGCAGCATTTTTCGTTTTCCCCGTAACACTATAACTTCTAATACACTATATTTATATATTATTACTGATATGGTTTGGCTGTGTCCCCACCCAAACTTCATCTTGAATTGTAACTCCCACAATTTCCATGTGTCATGGGAGGAACCTGGTGGAAGATAATTGAATCATGGGGCTGGGCCAACTGTCTCGTGCTAGAACATAATGTAATTTCTACAGAGGCAGAACAGTCACTGTCCTTGTAAAGATTTTTAGATCAATAAAGTCAGTGGTCAGTGGCTTTAAAAAAAAAATTATGGTACAGGGCAGGGCATGGTGGCTCATGCCTATAATCCCAACACTTTGGGAGGCCAAGGCAGGCAAATCACCTGAGGTCAGGAGTTTGAGACCAGTCTGGCCAACATGGTGAAACCCCATCTCCACTAAAGTTACAAAAATTAGCCAGGCTTGGTGGCTTGCACTTGTAATCTCAGCTACTCGGTAGGCTGAGGCAGAAGAATTGCTTGCAACCCAGAAGGCGGAGGTTGCAGTGAGCCAAGATTGTGCCACTACCCTGAAGCCTGGGTGACACAGCCAGACTCCACCTCAAAATAAACAAATTATGGTACATACAGCAGGATTAAAAAGCCATCAAAAGAGAAATTTCATCTCTAACAATAGCACCCTGGTACACTGTAGTATTGAGGTCTAGGTATCAATTATATATTAACTCATTAAACCCTAACAACAATCTTATGAGACTGATATTACTAATATTCCCTCATTTAAAAAATAGAGAAACTGTCATTTACCTAAGACCATTGGATAAATTGTTTTGAATGAAATTTCAGCTTAAGTAGTCTGTCTCTAGTGTCCACATACTTTTAACCACTACACGCATATAGTGACATGGAAAGATATTCATGATATACTAAATGAAAAAGAGTATTGGGCCAGGTGTGGTGGCTCACGCCTGTAATCCCAGCACTTTGGGAGGCTAAGGTGGGCGGATCATGAGGTCAGGAGATCAAGACCATCCCGGCCAACATGGTGAAACCCCGTCTCTACTGAAAATACAAAAATTATACAGGCGTGGTGGCACACGCCTGTGGTCCCAGCTACTAGGGAGGCTGAGGCAGAAGAATTGCTTGAACCCGGGAGGCGGAGGTTGCAGTGAGCCAAGTTCTCGCCACTGCACTCCAGCCTGGGTGACAGAGCAAGACTCTGTCTCAAAAAAAAGAAAAAGAAAAAAGAAAAAAGAAAAAGAGTATTATTTGAAGGAAAATAAATTTATGTGCATTCTTTCATACTGTTCTTCTCAACTTTCTCCCACTTTTCCATCTTATCTCAAACCCACATTAAAAATATAAATACATGCATACATATGTCCATAGATAGGTAATGAATACTTAGATAAACATAGACTAAAGCACGGGATAAAGATTTTATACCAGGTTTTTATTATGGTTATCCCTGGGGATGGGATTATGATTGAGTTTTCGTTATCTCTGTAGTATTTACATACACATGTAGGACACAAAATGAGGACATAATACTTTGGGAAGGACAGAGAAAAACCCTCTGTCATTTGCTTTTAACTGTGGTCAGTAAACAAAAAACCTATTCTGACTGAAAAATTTCTCTGCCCAGCATGAAGTGGCTAAGATCAATTCTGACTCATCATCTCCAGTCTATCAAATCTATTGGATGTATTCTATGGCTACCTAATGTTTCATATAATTACATTTGGGGGAATATATCTGATCTACCTACTGGACACAAAAATGATTTGATGATACTGCCTAGTATTGTGAATCATTCTTTTAGCTCAATAGCTTTCTAGCTACCTGATAGGCTATTACTAACCAAAAAGAAGCTGGTCCCAATCAGAAAGCAGGAGTTTTTAAAACCAAACTGAGCAATAGAGAATTCATCCTGTATCTATCCTGTTCAAAAAAAAATGAGAAATCCAACTTTCCCACTACCGAGACAAAAGTCTTTAGGCAATCTTGGGCTTTGATCTCTCAATTATCAACCAGGGGCTGGGGGAAGAATTAGATGTTTTCCTCTGGCTAATACAATTTACTATTCTACAAATAACACCTAGATATTTAATGTACGTTAATGAGATAATCTATTAGTACTTATCACAGAGTATAAAAGTTCAAGAAATGTTAGTTCTGTCCCATCAATACAAGTAATGCTTCTAATACAGTGAAATCTTAAGTCTCTGTAGCTATACTGAAAATGAGTTAGGCTCAGTTCATAAGCACTTGGAGGGCCAGGCTCAGTGGCTCATGCCTATAATCCCAGTGCTTTGGTAGGCTAAGGGAGGAGGACTGCTTGAGTCCAGGAGTTTGAGACCAGCCTGGGCAACACAGTGAGACCCCTGTCTCTACAAAATTTTTAAAATTAGCTGGGCATGGTGGCATGTGCTTGTAATTCTAGCTCCTCAAGAGGCTGAGGTGGTAGGATCTCTTGAGCCCAGGAATTTGAGGCTGCAGCAAGCTATCACCACACAACTGTACTCCAGTCTAGGCAACAGAGTGAGCAGAATGAGACCCTGTCTTAAAAAGCAAAAACACACTTTGGGAGGCCGAGGCGGGTGGATCACGAGGTCCAGAGATCGAGACCATCCTGGCCAACATGGTGAAACCTCGTCTCTACTAAAAATACAAAAAAATTAGCTGGGCGTGGTGGTGCGCACCTGTAGTCCCAGCTACTTGGGAGGCTGAGGCAGGAGAATTGCTTGAACCCGGGGGGCAGAGGTTGCAGTGAGCCGAGGTCGAGCCACTGCACTCCAGCCTGGTGCCTGGTGATACAGTGAGACTCTGTCTCAAAAAAAAAAAAAAAAAAAAGCAAAAACAAAACAAAACACCCCAGCAATCTTAACTTCCTCAAAGTTTTAAATTTTGATATAAACAAATATATATTATTTTATCTGGTATAATACACTAGAAGCTGTAAGCCAGTCACTGTCTTATATGTTTGGGTATTCTTTTTTCCAAGTGGGGGTAACAGATCATTAAAGTACACTTCGGTTTAGTCCTATATATACTCTGTCTATGGGGGGGTCAGCTCAGGATTCATACAAGGAAGTTACATAAATACAGGCCACTAGTAGTGAGAAGGCTCTTTTTATCTTCTCTAACTAGTAAAATTCTCTAAGATGATGCTAGAAGAGTGCCCATGTATTGCTAAAGAAGACACAAAAAGCCTTCTTGCCTAGTGGCCAGAGAATGTCCTCTGTAGAGGCCTTGTCTGGGTTAACATGGACAAAATAAATAAAAATAATATGAACAAGTCAACATGTAAATCAGGAAGATAACTTACTAATGTTTATAATATTAAGTTGACACAGAGTACAGGTCTGATATCCAGAGAGGTATAAGCATGCGGTGAAAGCACTAGTAAAGATGAGTCACCAAAAAAGTGACGTAAGGCATTTTGGGAAAGACATAACATCTGAGAGTTTAAAAAATTAAATATAATATGACAAATCAGAACTTTCTTGGACCTCCTTTATACTTACTTTATGTTTCAATATCGTTTTTAGCCTGAATTACATAACAATTTCAATCCTTAGGCATTCTAAAAGTCTTATTCCAGCCCTGTTGAGAGGACATGTTAGAAAGTTTCTGGCTTGGACTTGTTTTAATGAAAGAAAAAAAATTAGAGGTCAAAACCCATGACTTCATTAAAGGGCATAGCAAATATGTTTGTGTTATTTTATTTAAAATATTTTAAATATTTTTCTATTTTCTAAATAGCTTTCTAAAGGCATAAAAATTGTTCACATATAAACACAAATGATTTAATTTTAAAAAGTGCATTTTATGAACTTCACAAAGAGCAAATGTGTAATGGAATAAGAGATAAGGAACAGCAAGCCACTTACTGAGTTCCAGAGGGCCTGCACTATTTCATGCCTTTGTTTAGAATCAAGGTTATGTTAATGATTAGGTATGGTTAAGGCTCTCTTAACATATCAAGAGGTCCTCCTATGATCTCACCTCATTAACTTTTGAGGGATTCAGAAGAATGATAAGAGATCTAGGAATACATTCTGAGTCACCTTGTAAAGAACAGTAACAATGACAGCTAACATTTAGTAGGCAGTAAAATGTTTTAGATACTACATTAAGGACTTCTTTGATCATCTCATTTAATTCTTATAACAATTCCATAAATTAATTTCTACTATTATCTCTAAACTCAGACTTTGAGCACTTAGAATATTTGCCTAAGTTCATATGGTAGCGATGAAATTAGCAGCAAATCTGTGAGTCCAGTGTCTGCCATTTTAACCACCACGTTATACTGAGGAAAGGGTAACCCTGTGCCTTTGAGGCAATTATTGCCTTTAATATCAGAATGTCTTCTTTGACTAAAGGGCAAAAACCAGCTGTATTATTTTCACCAACTCTGCAGCAAATGTCTTGCAGTTACTACATTGTTAAACCTGTATGGTATGTTGACATAAAATACCACATGGTAATTATAATATAATTCTAAAGTGTTTTATAAATTTCTAACTATCATGGAAAGAACTGCAAATTGAAAGGTAGCAGTTTCTTTTTTAGTCAGTATATTACAGAAACTTTTAAATAATTCAATTATATGTTTAGGTACCTCCAGAGATGTTATTATAATAAAAAGTGTTTTAAGAAAAAAGCAGGCATCATTTTGACAGAAAACAATTTTTAACTTTTTCTCTTATATCATCTAACTCATGCAATAAAAAGATCTTTTATTTCACTGGAAAAAGCACTCTGATAGTACCATTAAATAAATGGATTATTTAAAAAAAGACTCCAAATAAACAACAACAGAAAAAGGATGAGAGGAGGGAAGAGGATCAGAGTTTCTCAGAGAAGTCATCTTTTTGTGTGTGTCTGAGAAACTAGAATGAGTCAAAGACTGTAAATTGAATTATTCCAGTCCCAAGGGCAAAGAGGTAAGAGAATTTGGTAACTTAAGATTAAAAAAAAGACTTACCTTTAGGAGAGCCAAAGCTACATGAAAGATTATGTTCAAACCCTGAAATAGAAAAAAGAACGTAAAAATTAGTACTGCCACAAATATCACTATTTTAGTATTTTCCCAAGATGTCCATATATCTTTAATAAAATTCCTAATTGCTTTCATTTTCACAATCATTAAACCATGAGTTTTTTTTAAAGGCATTTTCGAGAGAGAGATCCAAGATGGCCAATTAACAACAGCTCAGAATTGTAGCTCCCAGTGAAAGCGCAGAGAGCGAGTGGACGCCGCACTTTCAGACAAATTTTTGTTGCCCACAGACTGGGAGATTCCTGGCGGAGGAGTCACAAGGGTCGCCAGCGTGACTTTTTTGGCCGGCGCGGCTGTTTTGCCGGCGCCCCGGCACAGCGCTTCTCGGCGCGGAGTATACGGGATGGGATGCCCTTTGAGTCCGGCTCAGCTGGTCCCTTCCCCACAAGGAGAACAGCAATTGGAAGCCCTGAGGACTGAGAGTTTCACAGTAAGCACAGCTGAACCAGGAAGGTCCAGCTCTGTGGGGAAGGGGCGTCCGCCAAAGGAAAACTAAGAAACAGAAAAAACTTCATCATCGGGTGGAGAGAGATCCAAGATGGCCGTTTAGCAGCAGCTCAGGATTGTAGCTCCCAGTGAAAGTGCAGAGAACAAGTAGACGCCGCAATTTCAGACGAATTTCTGTTGCCCACAAACTGGGAGCTACCCAGCAGAGGAGACACAAGGGTCGCCAGCACGACTCTTTTGGCCTGCGCGGCTGTTTTACCGGTGCCGCGCTTCTCAGTGCGGAGTATATGGGACTGAGTGCCCTTTGAGTAGGGCTCGGCCAGTCCCATCCCCACAAGGAGAACAGCAATTGGAAGCGCTGAGGACTGAG